>BJBW01010219.1:39843-115942 GCA_004320125.1 Scolopax mira
TGGTGCCGGGGTCTCAGTGGCACCCATTACACAGCAGTGTTTCTCGCTAAAGCATTCATTATTTTAATACCCCTTTCTCCAGCTGGGTGTCCATGGATACGCCTTTCTGAACACCAACAATGGCTACATCCTTTCCCACCCAGACCTCCGTCCTTTGGTATGTATAGCTGTGAATTTAAGAACCTTTGCTTACTTAGAAACACTGGCTTTCAGGGATGATCCCGATTTCTCATGTTTTATTGAGCTGCAAAGGCTACCAGCTCTGATATATAGGCACCCAGGAGCCTGAGGCTCAGAGCATGCAATTCTACATACATAGATGTATATATGCACAAACACGTTGAGCAACCTGCTCTAGTGGGAGGTGTCCCTGCCCACAGCAGTGGGGTTGGAACTCGATGATCTTTAAGGTCCCTTCTAACCCAAACCATTCTATGATTCTATGTGTATGAAGTGTAAGGCACCCTGTCTGTCTGTTCTCCACAAGAGTGCATGTGAGGGCTGTATTTATGCTCACTTGCTGTGCTGTGAGTGCACGTGTATTTGTGTCCGTGCAAGGTTTCACTGCCAGGCTGAAGAAATAATTCCCCTCACTTGGGCATATCTCCTACAAGAAGATTCAGCACAAGTAGCACCCCAGTAATAGCTACCCAGCAGCTGTAGTGTTGGACTTTCAGGGAATCTGAGACTAGCAAGGTCCAGTACCACAAATCTTAGTAACATGGTAAATCAGAGACAATTTACAGACCAGTAGGCTGCAAGGACCTTCTGGGACTGAAGGGAGTGGACACAAGGAGAACGTATCTCCCGTGTGTGGTGCCACCTGGAGCTCCAGGCCACACGTCTGTCTGCAAAAACACAGCTGGCCTCATTACACAGTGATTTTACAATTCATACATATGTCTGTGGGCACAAATCCACCTGTGCACAGCTGTAAGTGTTAAGCGTGGTTACTGGCAAGAGAAAGTGCCACCACAAGACTTCACAGCAGCTGTCTTCAAAAAGGCAGCTTTGCACAGGAAGACCACAGGCATCTCTCTAGGTGAAGAGAAGGGACACATCATGTTTCCAGGATAGGGCAAGGCAAAGCTGGGCAAGGGTACTGCTTTGTCCACCACTTGAAATTGGCCTCTCCTAGTCTGCTTCATACCTTTTCCTTCACCTGGAAAATTACAGGGAAATGGCTCTCTTGCATCAGTTAGCCCTATGTGAAAAGCCTTCCTTGCTGTCAGTGGAGTCAAAGCCTAATTCCCATCAGAAAAGATCTCCTGCTGGTATTATAGTGTTAATGGAATTACACTCTTAGCTCTAGGGGGGGGATGAAAAAAAAGTGATTTCCTGCAGGCAAGTGTATTGTACTGATGTATTTAGAAGCATATTCTCACAAAGGAGGCTCTAGCCTTTACCTGCAAGTTTAGCCATGTTGCTGCCTGTCTGGCCTCTCCCACTTCACTGTCCTAGCCCCGCACTGTCTGCATATTGAATTATACAGTATGGGACTGAGAACACACTTGCACCCAAACACTGCCCTTCCAGTCAGAGAATAAATGAGACACCCTTATTTTTCAAATTAGATATCAAGCTTTAGAGGGTTAGCTTAGGAAGTTAGCTATCCAGTTACTTGGGTGTTTCTCTTTTCTCTTTTTTTTCTTTTTTTTTTCTTCCTTTTAAATAAACACCAGTATAAAGAAGGAAAGAAACTGAAGCCTAAGCCAAACTACAACAGCGTAGACCTCTCAGAAGTGGAATGGGAAGACCAGGATGAAATAGTGAGTATCAGAAAGTTGATTTGGCCCTCTCTTGTAGGTCCTTCTTTCTATTACTTTGTGTGCCTATATGGAAGGGGTTGAGGAGCACCAGGCACTCCAGTTTTCTTTCCTGTGCCCAAATGGCCCTGACTAAGACAGGCCGTTGGTCTACAAGAGGACAAGAATGATGCTCCCCTACTAAGTGCCTGTGTTCCTTCTTGGTATAAGTTTTTTCTTTCTTATGGAATAGGGAGGGAAAGTGATGGCAGGAGGGAAGGAAGCGCTTTGGAGGCTGCTCCAAGGAGCAAGTCTGTGTGTACGTTGCCCAAAGGCTGCCTTAATACAAAGCCAAGATAGCTGTCTAGAGTATAGCAGTGTCCCATGATGTCACCTATATATGTAGTATGTGAGATATAGCTGAAGCCACTCAACTAATGAGATCTGCAACAAGGAAGAAAGCACATTCAGAAAGAGACTAAAGCTTGCAGTCACTATTAATAATAGATGAAGAGGATAAGGGACTTAGAAACTTGAGAAAAACAAATTTGCAGAAACTATCTTATTGCACAGGTGTGGAGGCACTGAAAATAGTAGCTGACCAGACAGAAAGGATTAGAAAATACCTTTTCTACCGTCTTTTGAGCAAAATTATTAAAATTGCTAAACAAGAAACAGCATTCACCTTAACAGCTGTACATGATCACATTGCACAACTAGGAACCCAGATACAATGAGAAGATAGAGAGGTTCCTCTGTGGCTGGTTTTCTTCTACTCTGGAGAATTAGGAGAGAATAGATACTTAAGTTACTAAGATAAGAATTGAATTTGGAGTAAGATAGAATTAGCTGTGGGCCACATGCTACTGGATTACAGGGGAGACTGCTGAGATAAACGGATCTGATGCTAAAGATATCCACTTAAACAGGTAGGACAAAAGAGCTGCCTAGCAAGAGGATCAAAGTAGCTACTGTCGCTAGTGCAGGCCAAGTACAAAGGGCCACACCAAAGGAGCTTGGGAAGTGAAAGAGTGGAAATTGAGAAAGGGAACACAACAGGACTGGGTGAGAAACGTGGAAAGCAAGACAATAATAAGAGGCTTTAAATTCAGTGGAACAACCAAGGTGCAGGTTGTCAATGGCTTTGTATGAGCTCGTTGATGTCTTCTAGGAGCTCTGCTGCCATTGTAGTTTTCTCTCTCACTGGAGCCACTTTTAGAGCTGCTCTTTTTTACCCAGTTCACTATTTTACAAAATTAAAACAAACAAACAAACAAACAAACAAAAACAATTAAAAATTCAGGAAATGAGAGGATTTGCTGTCATATTTATTTGGCTAGCAGCTTCCTGTCTGTGATACCTGAATGCAAATATGATGCAAAGTATGAGGTTTCTGTCTGTAAAACTAGGCAGTGAAAAAATATGTCAAAAGAGGCATGGAATACAAAGCCACTTTGTGTTCCCGTGCTGCATCTTCCAGAAGAAAGATTGCAGTCACTGAGGGTACAGAGACAGTGACGTGGACGATATCTGCAGTGTGACTTCAGCAGGTCTAGAGACTCTCAAGATACACCCACTGCAGCAGAAAGCTGCCAACATTTCAACACTCAGATTTGCAGCTATGGTATTAGATCAATGACAGACTCAACATCGGTTGCAGTATAATCTCAGCAACACCGATAAGCAGCAAATTCAGACTGGAAAAATATGCCCAAGTGCTAATGATGTGTAATACAGCCAGCTGCTAGAAAGGAATCTAGGGGAGGGAAGATGGCACTGTCTGGAAAATAGTACCAATAGTACTATCTGCAGCTGGGCAGCAAGGAAGTTTGGGCTTGCTTGTAAAAGCAGCACAGGGATATTCTCAGTGTGAAGGGGAAAGGGAAGGGCTGAGGGATCCGTTACAGCAGCCCAGGAGCTGTGACCCAAACAGATATCTTCAGCCTTGACAGAGTCACTGAAGAAGAAATTAGCCAGCAAGGATATTGAAACTGAGTGGCAAAACACCTAGGATGCTGTGAGACCCCTCAGCTAAACTGTGTGTCTGCGTTGGTTTGAAATTATAAAGCAGACAGGGGAAAAGAGTTGGCAGCGCTGTTTGGGGTGTTGGGAATGAGTGCTTCTGCATACACCAGGCCACCTTCATCCTAACTCTGCTACATGTTTTTCAACCTGGAGGCCAGCAAGAGCTGTGGTCCTGCCTATAAAGGATGAGCATTTTGGGGTCTCTCAGACACCAGGACTGTAACTGACTTCTCAATGCAGGAAAAGCTATTGAGGAAGAAGCAGCAAACCTGGACTGTGGCACCAACCTACAGCCACCATCACCTGGGGGCCAGGCATAGGACAACATGCCTGCCCATGGACTAGCTGGAGCTGAGAAGATCCAAAGGGAATCCAGATATCCACTGACTTACTTCTCCACTGCCTTAGGGGGCAATGAGAGATGCCTGACATTCAAGAAGATATGGATGAAACAACAATATCAGAACCTATAGAAAATGCTGCAGGCTGTCAGGCCAGAACAAGGGACTATGCTGTGTCTCTGGCAGGAGGTCAATGCTAATGCTCTTAGCCAAAAAGGAGCAATAGCACCAGTCAGTGTTTTGATTTCCAAGATGTGGGCCTTGGGAAACACAAGCTTTATATTCTAGGTCTGTAAATAACCCACATCAAACACCCATAATAAACAGGACTGTGGCCTTGTAACGCACACGCAGTTGATGCTGGCCAGCACCTGAATAGAGGCCTGTCTCTGGAAGTAAGGAAGCAATTTGTGTGGATGAATAAGTTACTTCCCACCTTTTTTTTCTCTCCAGGTTGAAGCAATAGGCTGATATGTGCTGGCAGGCTGGGTATAAAGTTAAAGCTGCTGCACTTGTGGAAAAATTCCCTGGCTCACTCTTGCAAGAGGCTGGGAGTCACTGTGAAAATTACATTTTGCCTTTAGAACCTGGATTGAATAAAGTGGTCTTCTCACTGCCTACCCTGCTATCATAGTGTCTTGCTTTGCTGTGTTAAACAGCTGCTTTGCTGCACCTCAGAAGTGGTGCTGAATACAGCCTATAATTTATAAATCAGCTTTAAAAATGTCCGAGATTTTTGGAATCGGTCATGGGGAGTTAGTGGGTTTCTCAGGTGTCTCCACTTCCAGGCTCTCAAAGCACCGTGCTAATGACTTTCTGGCTGCCAAACAGTGAAGTCTGAAACTTGGGCTGGCAATTTCATAGCTTCCAGATCCTTTCCTTTCACTAAAATGACATATCAACAACCTTTCAGCATAAGCCGTTATCATTCTGTGTCACTTTACCAGCCTGACTGAGCAAGGATCCTGACCACGGAGAAAAGGTTCTCAGTTTAAAAGAAGCAAGAAAGAGCTGGGGATGGGGAGGGAACCAGTCAGTCTTTTCTGCCAGCCCCTGTTTGTTAACGACAAGTGGCTCTATTAATTCCTGTCCAGCCCTGCCTGGAGACACTAATACCAATCTTGTTCATTTCTGCAGCTGAGAAGTGCCATGATCAATGGGGAAACGGGCTACCTCTCTATGGATGTGAAGGTCCCTGTGGATAAAGGGGTAAGAAGTTATCCTTCCATTCAGGTCACAAGAGAGAGGGGCTGGCAAATGGAGAAAAACCACAAAGGATGTGGTTTTAATGCTCAGCATTTCTGAGTGTGAGGATTTTATTGTTTCACCACATATATATAACACATGCACGAAAGACAGAAAATAGAGCATCATTACAAGTGCTCTTTATACCTCCTGACATTCTGCTCTTACAGCCATTGGAAATGCCTCACAGCTCCCTTCTTCGTTCAGGTAAAGCCAAACCCCATGATGTCCATTATTTATAGGGCTGTGAAATGAATCAGAGATCTTCAAGCATTTAAAATGGGGAAAGACTATGCTGAGCTGACCCTAGACAGAAAGAGGTTTGGAGGCTATTTTGCAACTCCTTTTCCCTACCCAAAAACACTCATGAAAACTTTGTCCCTCGCTCTGTCAGAACGTGATTTCCTTCATCCAGGTCCAGGATTAAATTTCTATGCAAATATTTACAGATGTTTTATGAAAAGTTCTAGTGAAATGGAGACTTTTGAACGCTCCCTACCAGCTCGAATGTAGGGTTATACATCTTCTTTTGGAATCAGTGCAAAATTGTCTTGTACATTTACATTCACTGGTACTTTTTCATTCAGGTTTATTTAACTCTCCTAAAGATTTTGGCTTTCATCATTTCCTGTTAGGAAGTATTCCAGAGTCCTGCAAGTTACACTGCCCAGAAGTCTTCCACATTTTAGGAAAATTTTCCATCTTTTATAGAGGGTGTTTTTTTCAGTGATCGGGTTGGCTGAACTGCTCCTGTGCTAAGCCACAGTCAGCACCAATTCCAATAAACCGACTGCCCACAGCCACCAGCTGAAATGGTGCCACTTCCTAATGAAGACACCCCTCTGTTTCCTCTGAATGGTTGCACCGCTAGACCTTGTAACTAAATCCTCTTTCTCTGTTCTTGGTATTTGCAACTATCAGGTAGAGATACCTGTCAACAGCTTTGTCCTTTTCTTGGGCCTTGCCAACACCTGCATTTGAAATTCTGGCGCACTTTTCAGTCCCAGCAGTTCAGCAATATTTTTTGTTCCCTTTGTCTCTTTTATCATTTCTGTTACACAAGTACCAGGGCTTCACTGAATTATTTGAGTACTGTCACCCTGTTGCTGTGCAGAGAGCATCTCTTCTCCACAATTGGGTTTTTCTTAACAGGGAGCCCCAAATCTCCTTTCTGCTGTCCCTTCGATTTTTTTCTCCCTCCCACAGCTGCACCAGAATAGCTGCTTTGTTTTCCATGTTTCTTAGCTATTTTTTCCAGTTGCCATTTTGCCACATGAATCCCACGCTTTTTTTTGCCCAGTCTTTCTAATTTGGGGGGCTGTTGGGACTTTTTCTCAGTATGCAGAGAAATATTGGTTTGTTTTGTCTTACGGATCGCTGTACCTAAGGGCTCCAAAGACAGAGTCTGTCTGTTCCTCTCATTAGATCATTTTCCCTTGGTGCCCTGTTGTTTACTGTTTCTTTTTGTTTACAGTACTGCAGCTGATTCTCACTCCACATCTTATTTAAGCTCACTTTAACTGATTCTTTAGGATAAAATTTCATGAGAAGCTGTTTTAACCACTTTATATAAACTCGGATACATTGCACGTCCTTTACTCCCTTCATCCATTACCTTTGTTATTCTGTTAGAAAAGCAATCAGGGTTTTCCAGAAAGATCTATTCTTTGTAAGCCTAGATTGCTTATTTTACTAGCTTTCTCTCTCTGTGCACCTTCAATAACATTCCTTCTGAGTCATCCAAAGACACCTCTTTAGTATATTTCAGGGATATCTTTCTGCTCCCTTAATCAGGGGGGAAAAAAAGATAACAAGTAGCTTTGGTAAGAGATATTATCTGTTTTATTCTGTGACTCTGCAAGCGTTATGGAGCGTAATATGAGACTGAATCTGAGTATGTGACAGTTTTACTATTATCAGAATACACATGGAGCGAGGACCAGAAGTGAAACTTAGCAATTCCCACTTGTACTCTGCTGGCTGATGAAGCAGAGCAGCATCGAAACAAAGAAAGTGCTGACAGAGCCTTGAAACAAAGAGAATGAGGCAATCAGATGGCAGAGAGAAGGGCTGAGTGAAGGGGATAGAAATTATTCTGTCAGCCACGTAAATGTTGATTCCCCAGGTTGATCTCTGGAAGGTATTGAAAGCAGAGTGAGATAGAGAGGGAAAAATAAGGACCAAAGAGCAAGGGGCGGTTGTTAGAGAGATCTAGTGGCAAAAATGCCTTTGCTTGCAGATGGGGTATAAAAGGGTTTTGACTGTGAAAGCAGAAGATTAAGGACATGGGTAGGAGCTGTGGCAAACCACTGAAAATGGCATTAGCTAGGACCGCCTGCCTAGTACAGTGACTATAGCAAAACTGGAAATACGTGTGTTCCCAGAGTGCAGGTGCTGGTAGTCAGCACATCCTATCACTGTGCCAACGTGCCCGTGTTCTTCTCTTCTCCCTTGTTCTGTGCTATGTAGCAAAGTCCTGCCTGATCATCCTCAGCCCCTCTTGGCTCAAGGATTCCTCAGCTTCTCTTCCTTCCCAAGGATAAGGGGTGTTAACTCCAGACATCCCCTCCCGTATCCACACAGAGGTTTGCCCTCCTTCCCACCAGGCACAAGTGCTGAGTGGTTTTATGGGCAAAAGAGGTGCAGGTCAGGGGAACAAAGGACAAGCAGAACAAGCCCTGCTGAAGGAAAAGGTCTCGGAGTAGTGGGACCCTTGGGCCTTTTTCTGTTGCATCCTTTCCCCCAGGGGCAGGCCTACACCTCCAGGTTTCCTTCTTCCCCATGCCCCCCCTGCCATCAGATCAGAGCACATCTGCCACCTCCTCACCTGACAATAAGCCCCCCATCCCTGTCAGCCCATCTGCTGTGTGCACAAACCCAGGGCATGCTGTGGAGAGGAGCTGGTTCACCCTTTCTGCCTCCCTCTCCTTCCACTGCTGCCCAGCTCGAGCAGGTTAGAGCCAGGCACGACATTCCCTGGGGAACACTGACTTTTCTGTGTTCACTCCCTGTCTCCCACACACATCCTCTCACCTCGTTTTCAGACTGGGGCTGGGATTTTAAACATATTAGGGTTCATATACTGGCATAAGGGTTGGATAGAAACTTTCCAAAAACTTTTCTCCTTTGGAAAAGAGTTCCACTGAAATCAACACTTTCCTACAGGAAAAGGCCAGTCTGGCAAACAGCTGAAGTTCTGAAGCAGCTTTCAATAATCTGAAATGTCTTCAGTTGAAATGTCAGTCTGAAAAAAATATTTTCATGTGAATCAAAACGGCTTGGATTTGAATCAGCACTTTTGTTTAATTTGCAAATGTAAATTGTTTCTTTTACTGCCTTTTTTTGTTTTTTGACAAAATTGGAATATGTTAATGTTTTGTCCCCATTTGGCATGAAAGCAAATGTCAGAAATCTCAGCATTTCCTACAGGAGTGGGGAGCCTTGGCCCCAGCCGCCCACCCACACAGTGGGTAGGTTTGCCATCCTTCCCTTCCTCCCACCCCACCTCTCCTCCCTAACTGCCCCACTGAGCCCCCCTCCTGCTGGGGAAGATGATGATGATGTGCAAAGCCATCAAGGTTGCTCTGTAAGGCAAAAGAGCAGCAGGGCCCCAGCGTGTTGGCTCGGAGGGTGCGAGAGGCCGGGCAGCTTCCCCCTCACCCCTTCCTGCAGCCCTTGCAGGAGCCCTAGAGCAAAGAAAGGCTTAACTCAAGCCCTAGATGGAAAGACAGAGTGGCTGCCTGGATCCTGAAAGTCACAAGTTGCTGAATATGCTGAATACCACACATTCATCCCTGGCTCCAGCCAGCCCCAGCAGGGTGTGAAATGTTGCTTTCGCTTAGCCTTAGGCACTTACATCCCAGGTCCCCATCATCAGCATCCTCATGGTCTGTCAGATGGTCTCTCACTTCCTTATTTGTGCTCTTCTTCCAGAAACGAGTTCTCTTCCTCACCAATGATTATTTCTTCACGGACATCAATGGCACACCTTTCAGGTGAGCAAGGACTTCCACGACACCAATACAGTGTATCAGAAGTCTTACCATCAGGGACAGGAAATTGGTCCCTCTTCTTCTTAAAACTGGCTATGATTCATGAGTAGAGCAGTGTGAATAACTAGCTGCTTTGCTCCTGTAGCCACTGAAATATTATTTGGGGTCAACTCAAAAGAAATATGATTTATCTAAAGTTCAGAGTCCAACCATTCTACCTTAGGTGAAGCCTGTTGTTTCATTTCAGAGAAATGAGACATCTGCAATTTTCAGTTCCATGGAATATGTTTTGTGTTCTGGTGTATGGTCCTAAACAAAACATTGTTATAAACTGAAAATTATAAAACATCACATAAGAAATCAAGAAAAAAATTGGGTTTTCCCCAGCTGAAGTGGTTTGAAATTGGCATAAATTTGAGAAATGTTATTGTTGACCCAAACCTACTATATTGGCCAGAAAAATTGTCCCCAAAAATGCCTCATAGCTCTAGAGACAGGTTCCTTAGCCTCTTGGGCTGAAATTGGATCTCACTTAATCCTCTTTTGATTATGTTCTTTTCTTTAATAGCTGTGGAGGGAGTTAATGTCTTTAAGGGTTGTAATTGCAGGGAACGCAGTGTCATGTTTGGGGATTACTCCTCTCCTTGCTGACAAACCCTCTCTTTTTTCTTCCAACTGCAGCCTGGGTGTTGTGCTGTCCAGGGGACATGGGGAGTACATTCTTCTGGGGAACACTTCAGTGGAAGAAGGTAGGTTAAGGCCTAGGGAATAGGCTGTCCAGGGAAGTGGTTGAGGCACCATCCGTGGAGGTGTTCAAAAGATGGGTTGACGTAATCCTTAGGAATATGGTTTAGTGATTTTTGTCAGGGTTAGGCTGATGGTTGGACTAGATGATCTTTAAGGTCCTTTCCAACCTAGACAATTCTATGATTCTGTGATTCTAATTTGAAATAGCCACACTGTCCTAAGGGGCAAGGTAGCTCCTCTGAACTTCATTCTCTCCTTCACTTCTCCTTCACTCTATGTATTATCTGGTTTCAGGTTTGCACGACCTACTCCAGCCAGACTTGTCTTTAGCGAACGAATGGTAAGTGGAGGAAATCCTGTCAGTGACATGACTTTGTCATGAGATTTTGGCAAAGTTCCCAGCAATTTGGTTTGAGTTTACTACCCTCTGTGGCCTAGAGAAAAAGCAGTGTTGTTCAGGGACTGTACCTGGAAAGACATGAATGTATCCAGGCACTTCAATCCCACCACTTGCTTTGTGAGGTCCCACCAAGGCCAGGCACATCTCTCTGCTACAAAACATCTCCTGGGATTTATCTGTCAATTTTCTGTGCTCAAACTTATTTCATTCCTCCTCATGTTGCTCAGAATTGTGCTACAAAACCTACAGTATGTCAGACCTGTCAAGAAATTTTGTTGCAAGCTTAGTGAGAGCTTGAAATGCTTTTTTAAATTCTAGCTTATTTTTGGTTGGAATTCTTCTGAACTGAGTGAACATGAAGGTGATTTATGACCCCTGTTTCAATAGCAAGCATAATTTATGGGTTTGCTTGGTTTGGATATGAAGCAGGGTGAAGCATGGCACTTTCCTTTTATTGCTGTGAGGTTTGGGATTTTCATGAACCCAACATTCAGTTACACACTCAGGCACATGAACCCCGTCTGAATCAAAGCCAAAATAACTATATTCAAGAAGCCCTGCAGCCCTTCACACCTCTCATTACACTGTCAAGTTTCACAGGCAGCACATTTGAGACACAAGCAGTGACTTCTCCTTCTTCTACTCCTAACTTGGGAGTGTCAGCTTACCACACTTTACATATTCATTTCTCTTAGACTTCTCTCATAAATCACTCCTTTCAGCCCCTTTATGAGTTGTAATTCTCTCTTATAACCTCTTCCTCCCCTTTGTCCTGACAATGAAACATTAAAATTGGAGGCAGGATTAGTAGGCTGGTTTCTTTTATAATACAGAGCGTTTGTAATACTCCCATTTCTCCCCAAAGCGTGTCCTGAGGCTGCTGCAGCTGTGTCCCTTTGGGACAGCTTTTTTTTGGCCACCGTATCATACTGCACGATCGTTCCTCATCTCACATTTTCTTTCACTGTCTCTTGCTCTTTCTGCTCCCAGTCTGGCCTTACTCACGTTGCACGTGACCCTCTGCTTTTCAGGTCCCTCCATCACATTGTTATTGTTTATATACACACAGAGGTACACATCTTACACCACATGTAATATGGATGATTGCTGGAAGGATTTGGGACTGCCAAGTTGCAGTGTGCAGCAGTCAGATTAATTGGTGCTTGGTTTATTGGTAGGGTTTGACTGACTTGGCTTTTGAGTGGGCGCAGCAGCAGCAGCAAAATCTCTGCAGCTCGAGCCTTCTCGCTGAATTTTTGTTTGCAGTTTGTTGTTTCTTTTACAGAAGCATTTGCTTGACTCTGGTTTCTCTTTGCCCTTGCGGGCTTCTTCTCCCCTCCCCACCAGGATTTACTGTATCACCGACATCGATCCGGACCACCGGAAGCTCAGCCAGCTGGAGGCTGTGATCCGTTTCCTCACCGGAGAGGAACCTGACCTGGAATGTGAGTCCCAGGCACTGCAAGGGCCCTGCTGGGGCTTTTCCTGTACCTGTCACAGGGGAGAGGGGACTATGACAGATCGGTGGCAGCCTGAGCTCCTGTGGCACCTGCTCACACAGGCAGGACTGAACTCAAGCCCAGCTTAATTCACATGTGGAAATGAGTGGAGGATCCACTTCCTTGTTTCTGTCACGGGATTTTTATTTTCCCCGTTTCAAAGCTATCACGTAACTCAGCCTTATTGAAGGTCTCAGCATAGGAAATATTGGAAGGTGAAAGGCTTGGTGGGGACTGCACACCACGTTTAAGCCAGATTGACCAGCTGGGCTACAGGGGGCGATGGCAGGAGGAGCCAAGAAAGCTGCTGTGGCTATTCTGCTCCCCAGGGTCCCAGCCAGCATCCTCCGAGAGCTGCATGATGCCATCTAGACAGATGGGTTCTTTCAGAGCGAGGATTATTAATCTTGTTTTCCAAACAGAATTGGTAACTGATTTGGGGAAAAAGTTGTTACAGGATGATTATCTTTCCTGCTTCCCCTGCTGCTCCTCCCTTGCGCCAGGTCCCATTCTCCAGGCAACATGAGCCACACAAGCAGCTGATATAGCACCATTACAGAATGGGATGTCCATCATCATCTACAGCTGTGCATGGGAGCTCCTTACAGCTCCTTCAGGATGTCCGTCAGATCACCTCACTCTCCATGGCTTCAGCCCCCTTAGCTGTGCCAAGTACAAACTTTTGCATGTCATGCTCTACCTGAGAGGCCCAAACCTTTGGAAAAAGGCTGGAAATCTATTAAAACTAAAATCAAATGTAATCCAACAATTGTTCCTCTCTTGCACAGGTGAGCAGGTGAGCAGATCCTTCCTGGCTGTCTTTGCAGCAGGCTGAAAAGAGGAGATGTAGGAATTGAAGAGGCCAGGGAGGATGAGAAGGAAAATTTCAAGAGAGCCAATTATGAAAAACATGCAGACTTAAAAGTGCTGTTGAGGAAAAACAAATATGATTTGGACACATCCTAGATATGTGGGGCCTGGAGAGGGAAAGATCTGGTGGTAACCTCTGGTTTGGAGATCCGAATGACAATAAGGATGGAGAGATAGATCCTGACAGCTGTGATAAAGAAAAGACAAAGAAAGTTGAGAGAACTTAAGAGAAAACATTAAAGACCTAGGACTTCAACCAAGACAGCAGAGCCAGAAATACTATGCTGGGATCTTATCTGTAACATCTGTTCCATCACTCAAGGTTGCAGGTCCTATTCTCAGTCCTGTAACAGAAAGCCTCTTTTTGTGCCACATTGCTCCATTGGCCAGGCAGATGCTCCTTAACAAGGGAGTATCTAAGATATCTAGGGAGGTGTGTGACTTTCTCTACTGATTTTTGTTCTCCCTTCTTATTAGGTGATGAGGAGTTGGTCCAGGAAGTGCTGTTTGATGCAGTGGTCACTGCACCCATGGAGGCCTACTGGACAACACTAGCCCTCAATATGTCCATGTAAGTGTATGAGAAATAAGTATGGGTGAAACATCATTGAAGATGCACCTCCAGATGCTATGGGCTTATGTAGTGCCCGAAACAGTCACAGACTGTTGCACAGACACTTGCACAGCACATAAGAAATTTTAGAAATAGCTCAAAAAAGCTGATAGAAATAGATCAGTAGCTTTAGAAAGACCTGAAAAAGTGTCTCCCAGGAGTGAACTCCATCAGGCTGGGCCTTCTCAGGAGAACCTTCAGGGTTTTTTTTGGTAATGCAACATTAATGCAACCCATGTCTGAATATTACTGGAGGACAGCAGTGCTTCAGATGTGACACTGCAAGGGGTGTCCAGCACCAGTTCTTCGCAGCACCTAACTCAGAGGCACTGTATTTGCCTCTTTAGTTGGTAGAATTTGATATCTCAGGGCACCTGAGGCTATTTCAGTGTAAAGTTTTTAAAATTATGAGTTATTTCCCCATGCATCAATTATCCCTTTAAACAGCAGCACTGTATTTTGGCTTGACTTCCCATATGACTGTAGCAGAAGCTCCATCCGAGGTGGCAAGGAATTTGCACCCTTACCAGCAATGAAGAAAAGGGAGTTTGGTCTTGCCTCTGTGGGTGATACCTTTAGATTGAGTCTCGGAAAAACACTGGACAAGCTGGCTTCAGTAAACAACTTTCTACTTTATTATTTACAGCAACAATTTACTGTTGCTTGTAGTATCTAGTATCACAGCACACAGATCTGCTTTCAGCAAACACTCTACTTAAAGTCATGTGTGTCCACGGGACTCCTGTCCCTCTTTCAGTTACCAGTATCCCTACCACTAACAGATCTTTAAACAACTAAACCAACACAACCTTATCTCTTTAAGCCCACCACACTGCAGCAGGCTCTCCACCATGTAGCTTGATGCCTACGTTTCAGAATCAATTCACTGCTTCAGAGTCATTCTGGTACCCTCCCCATCCTCTGCATCCCTGATAAAGCCATTCTCTCTCTGCAGTTCCTCTCCCTCACTTCAGCTTCACGTGGGCAGACTGGAGCAGGAGAGGAGCTTATAGTCTATTCACAAGACAATTAAACCAGCAAACTTCAAAGGTGTGAATCTAGGTACAAGTCTAAACCTGCCAACTGTTGCATTAGCAGGAAGGAGCCAGTATCAATCCTTGTATAAATGGGTTATATTGCAAATAAACTTGGGACCTCCAGGGTTGGCTTCTGGTTTGAAAGACCCTCACCCTGGGGCAGGGAGATGGCTGTTTTTCTGAGAACTGTTTGCTTCTGCCTGTGTGTTTCTGTTCCACAGGGAGTCTGAGGAAGGTGTTGAGATGGCGTTTCTGGGCACTCGGGCTGGGCTCATGAGGAGTGCCCTATATGTGGGCTCTGAGAAAATTTCCAACAGGTAAGCCCCTAAACAGCTTTGAGGGGTTTCTCTCAGTGTCCCTGCAGGGGCAGCACAAAATCACCATCCACCTAAAAAGTGTATTTGGGGAGACAAAAACAGAAGGGAAAGGAGCAACACCTTGACGGTATCAAGTGCTGATTTGCAAAATCAGGGTAGGGGTTCTTTGTCTTCCTCTGGTCTTCCCGAGTTTTTCTTCAAATACTGCCCCAAAATGCATTCATTTCAGTGAAAACCTTCCATCGTTCCCTGACTTCAGTCAGCTAACAGAGAAAATTTCCACAGTTACTACATATCCCCAGGATGATTTTGTAGTGCAGAGGCTCTGCACGCCAGTGCCCCTGTGACATTCCAGCTTGGCTAGGTTTGATCTTTCTGTCTCAATTCCTCTTCTAGGCTTATTCTGTTCTGCTCCTTACATTGCCTACATCGCAGAAGTACCCCAGTGCCTTCCAGTGAGGCATTAAGTGATGTGACTGACATCTGTCACATAGGATTCATTCTCTTGTCCTCTCCCTCAAGGCAAAAGTGTGTGTGCAGTGGAGGGTTTTGACACGGAAAGGGTATAGTTTGCATTTTTGTTGGCGTTTTGAATACGCAGCCTGGTGCTTGCTGCTGTAACAGAGGACAGGTCACAGAGGAGCACCAGCAGATGGGAAGGGGACAGCATCCGTGATGGTCTTTAGCTTCTTGGCAGCTGTTTCACTGTCTCCGAGTTCCCAAAACACGAGTCATACATTCAAGGCAGAGGGTTCTGCTGTGCCTGAAAGGTGACGCTCTTCGTGTTTTTGGGGCATTATGGTTAAGTCAGAGTAGCCAGACTCTGGCAACAAAGAAGAAACCAATGTGTGCCGCAGGAGGCTAACATGACAGTTCCCTATCCCCCACTGCTCATTTTAAACAGTGACAGACCCCCGCATGTCATGGGAGAGGCACTTCTAGAATCCCCCGAATGGAAAGAACAGTATAAAATGAGTAATTACTACTACATTAAAAAAAAAAAATACAGCAAACCAAGAGCCTGAAAACTAAGGGCATTCATCAGGCAGGACATCAGGACCTCCAGGGAAGCCAATGACTTGATTGAAGGTCCTCACAGACTTCAGCCCCTGCGTCTCGGGGAGCTCAGTATTTAGTATGACCTTGGGTTTGGGGGTGGGTGTTTTTTTGGGTTTGGTAGAGGTTCCTTTCTAGGAGACCATCCAATTCCCTTTTCCCACCTGCTCCTCGTTCTCCCCTCAGTAATTAGCGGCCCCCCACCTGCCACCCACACACACCCCGCCGTGCCTCCCTTCTCGCTCCCGGTCCTTCCTCTTCGCTCCTCACGGCGAAACCCGCCGGGCCCCAGGAGAGAAGGGGGACATCTTCCCTCCCGCCCTCCCCAGGCACTAAAGCTGCTGCTGCCGCCGTCACCGGGACCCCGCCGGCCCGCGGCCTCCCCTCGCCCGCCCTCAGGGCCGGCGGCGGCGTCGCCGAGGGCCTCGGCCGGAGCAACAGCGGCACCTGGCGGGCGGCCGGCGGAGGCGCTGGCCCCGGTGCGGCGGGGAGCGGGGCGGGGGAGCCGCCGCCGGGCCCCCGCTCCCTGACAGAAAATGGCGGCGGTTGTGCCGCGGGGGGGGGGGGGGGGCTGGCCGAGCGGGGGGGGGGGGGGGGGGGGGGGGGGGGGGGGGCTGGCCGTCGGCGGCTCGGCCCGGCTGCCGGTGTGAGCGCTGAGCCCGTCCCGGGGTCGGTGGCTGATTCCACACCGGGAGGGAGGCCTCGCAAACTGCCCCGGGGTGAGGAATGCTCCGTGAGGACCCTGATACGGTGTGTTTCGGTCTCCCCGAGCTCTCTCCTCTGTAGAGTGAAGCCCCGGGTGATATATGTGCTCAGCCCCAGGGGTCCCACCGCGTTGCCCCAAGGTGGGCTGCCACTCGCTCCTCCACACCACGTACAAAGGCTGCCCTGGGTTTTCTCCCGGCAGGAAATTCCTGACCCAGAAAGACAAGGAAAGTATCTTCACCATGGACCACTTCCCTCTGTGGTACCGCCGGGCGGCCGAGCATCCCCCCGGGAGCTTCATCTACAGCATTGTCTCAGAAGACGATTCAGGTAACCCCAGCCTGAACACCAGAGCAGAGGAGAGAGGAAGAAAAAGCTTTTCCACATCTTGCATCCCATGCCACACTTGCCCCCAGTCCCTTCATTGCCACCTCCCACCTGGTGGGAAGTGCTGAGACCTGGCATCTTGGTATTATCTTCACACCAGCATAGTGGCGGAGGAGACATGGCCAAGACACTGGACACAGTGGAATGAGAAACCTACAAGCTGTGGGGCAGGCGAGCGGGGATGTGTAATATGGGGCTGCAGAGGAGGTGAAGGACCCATGGAAATGCAGAGCCCGGGTAGACAGAAGGATTTAGGGAGGTGGGGGATTGCAAGGTACTTGTGGGTCTGGAGAACACATCAGTTGTGAGAAGGGTAAGGGAATGGTATTGCAGAAGGAAATAGACACGTAGGTGTGACAAGGCCTGGGAGGAAACATTATCGGGAGAACTGGATGACAGTAACAGGTAGGGATCAGCAAGCACTTAGTCAGGAAGTCTAAGTTTAGAGGGTGTCATTTTTTTTCCATCACCACTTCCCATGACAGGAAAAGATGGGTTTGTTATGGAAGACGGTGGAGGAAAAAGGAGGGCTTTTCCGTGGCTTCCTCTTGGTGAGGGTGTCTCATTGGTTCCCTCTCCCATTGTACTACTAGGCTGTGGTACCTCTTGCCCAGCTGAGGAGCTCAAACACAAGAGGTAAGCAAGGAGTGGCTTTTCAGTGTCTCTTGCTTACAGTGTCAGTTCCTGTGAGTTTGCAGGGCCAGCCACGACCTTCTCAAAGTCTGGAAGAGAGCAAGAGAGCCTTGAAAGACACAATCAAAACAAAATACTCATGTGAGACTCCTACACAGAAGGTAGAAGTCCCCTCTGTGCTCCTCCCTGGCCCCTAGCACTCCATCTCTGTCACAGAGCTCTGCACTTTAGCTGTTAAAGCTTTTTGTGGCGCAGTGGTGGGAGGCTGGTGGGTGGGAAAGCAAGTAGCAAAGAGGAGAAAACCAGACTGGGAGGCAAGAGTAATCAACCAGGATGTAAAGGGAGAGGAACGGAAAGAGAAAATATTCGAAACCTTCCACAAAATCCTCTCTCTGCCTAGCACCCTCACATCACACTTAAAAGGCAAGTGTGGAGAGAGAGGGAGGCATGGCAGAGAGGGATATTTTACTCCCCTGCATGCCACGGCCTTTGCTCTTTGGAATAGAGCATGGGTTAGAAAACCAGGCAGTGAGACTCTGTGGGTCTTCCTAGGGTAGCCATTACCCAGGCCACCATAGTCACTGCTGGCTAAACATTGGGGTTGTGGCTTGATGTGGCTTTCTTAAAAGTCACAGGTAGTTTTGCACAGGATAAAGACAGTACACAAGCAGGTGCTACTGGGTTTTGTATTACGTGGCTATTGGTCAGAAGTTTCAATCAAGTCCAGGACCACATTCACCCGGAAACCCTACAGGCACACTGTAAGAAGTAGTACCTGGCCCTGGAGACCTTATACTCTAAATTGTAAGGAAGATTATTAATCTCTTTAGAGATGAGCAACTGTTTTTAGAAAGACCATAATCCATGAGATCACACTATATACCTGTGAAGAGCTGGGAAATAGTACTCAGTGCTTCTGACTCACAGCACTTCATGGCTGGAGAAGAGTCCAGGCCTTTCCTTGACATCTGATGAAGCAGGAATGCCTCACCTTTTGGCCAAAGCAAACCACCCAGGTTCTTATGAAATTCTTGATGATTAGATGCTGAAGTCTCCCTTTCATGCTTTTCACATAACTCTGTACATGCTTGCCCTGTGACAAGGGGTTTACATGTTAAATGGACTTCTCATTACATAAGAGGGAAAAGCCCCCTGTTGGGATAATAAATTATCCAGGGCATCTCCTTCCAGTGTCCAAAAGAATCAGGGAGAAGACAGCAGGGAAAGCTCTGAAAGTCAAGTAGAACTGTTCTTGCAGTTCAGATCTCTCGGTTTGGGTTTTTAGGGCTTTTTTTTTTGTTTGTCACCTTTTTTTGGTTGTCTCTTCTTTTCCTAGGATTGCTACGTGTATTTTTCTTATTTGTCCCATCTGAGGGAGAGCAAGAAATTTAGGATTTGCCATAAAGGCAGGATTAGGCTTAGAGCTCATGTGAGCATAAGTTGGCCGGGTATTTGTTTCACAAGGGCTTTACTATTTCTGACATCCTTGGGCAGGTTAGTCTGGCTTCAGTTTAAAAAAAAAAAAATCTGTGAGAGACTCCAAGCTAAACTGTGGTAGACACAGACCCAGTGCCCAGGACACACTGGGTACCAATGAGCATGATGAAGGCAGAAATGGAAAACAGTAACACGTGCTGGAGCTCTTGGGAAGGAAAGAATCCCTGACCCGTCTGTCTGAGCGAGAGATTTCCGTACAGCACACGAGGAGGGAATCAGTCACAGGCTAGATCGATCATGCTGACCTTCAGGCTGTCCCCTGGCAGTTCCAAAAGAAGGTGCCCCAGCTGAAGCTAATTTAATGGCTTTAAAAAAAAATACTGAAATGGAATCTGTCACACGGACAATTGCAGGCTGAAACAACTGCGCTAACAAAGAGCGGGGAGGTGGGGTCCAGTTGCTTAAACCTAGCCAGCCATGCTATTTTAAATGCCCCGTGGGAGCCAAGAGATCTGCACAAGCCTGGCAGATGTGACGCAGGACCTACAGGATGCTTAAAGCAGCAGCTAAAGGGTAATGGGGACACCCGGGGATATAACAGACTTTAGGCAGCCAAGTCCCAGAAGACCTTGTTTCTAAAATGGAGTGCACCCCGGAGGTACCTGCAAGTGCTGTGTCTTGTCTCTTCAGTTTGTGGGGCTGGCTTGGCCTGGCTTGGGTGACAGAGATAGGTGTAAGCCTGGCCTTTGCTGTGTAAGAGTCAGAATTACCAGCTAAACTGTCTGCAGAGTTTAGCTTGTGCGTGAAGCACAACAGTTTTCTGGCTTAAGAGAAGCTCTACATGCCCAAGATTGAGGAGGCCAGTCCTTTCCATTTTCTGCTGAGAAAGCTACTTTTTTACATGGGACATTATCTAGAAGAAAAAAAAAAATCTGCTCACAGTCCCTTAGGTTGCTTATATGTCTTGAAAGATACAGTCCTCCAAACTCTTGGATATTTCAGGGTTGAGGTGTATGTACATGCTGGCCTGGATGTGAAAGTGTCTCAGCAAGCTGCTCCTGCTGTGTTTTGTTCCTCTCTGGAGGTAAGCTAACCAAGCCTGCTGTGTTTGTGTCTTGACAGAGGGAGGTGGCCTACCCAAAGTGGTGACAGTGAGCACGGCTGTGGCTGTATCTGTGGATGGGAAGATGGCTATTGCTTCAGGTAGGACATTGTGGTTTCTCTTCTCATCTTGAATGAAATGGTTACATCTTGTATTAAGAGTGGGAGCTGAGAGCTGTTAGCTTGTCATTCAGGGGAAACGACAGGAGCCACAATAGCTTGTGATGTTGAAAACTAGGCTAAACAGAGAATATTAGAGCAGGTAGTGAATGGCTGATAGGCTTTTGAAAAGGAAACTGGCTGTTTGAATGGAAGCTTCCCATCTTCAGTGCTGGTGAATTTGTGGATTGAGACTATTTCTCAATATGAGAGGGTTGAGAAGTTGAGCATGAGTAGGTTGGGAAGCCCATGCAGGATTTGAACCATTTGCAGGAGACACTTTTGGTTTTGAAAGAACAGCACATTCATGCATCTTCATTGTTGTGTCAGCTGAAAAATAACTTTCACTGGTAGAATGAATGGGCTTGTTGCTGGATTTCCAACTCAGACGTATAGATCGCCAAACTTTTATTTGTACCTGAGCTTTAAACCCCTTTTGACAAATCTTCACTAGACTCTGCAACTACTTTTGGAAAATCCATGAAGTACATTATATCCAACAGAATCCCAAAGCTTTTGAAGCTTTACCATTTTCTGCAGCAATTGCTTCAGCCTTTATGGAAGTACAGTAAACTCAGCAGTGAAACAGAGCAGCCATTTAATGAAACAAAGCAACATAAATCAAAAAAGCTGGTATCATATTCAACTTAAACACTCTGTAGGAATATTGGGGTAAGAGAAGATGTATCTCAGTGGAATTTTTTTTAGGCCTGGAAGCATTGATTAAGGGAAGAGTTTGATGGAACAGGTAATGGCTTAATTGTCACCAGAAACATGCTGAGATGCAACGTTTCTTGTGAAGGAATGGTTAGTGTTAATGACGTTCTGTATGGTGGAAGGAATCACCATAGAATAGACACCAGAGTATTCTATAGAGTAGAATAGACACCAAACAACAACTTTGTTCTATGAGTAACCAGTAGAGAGAAGGCCATATAGCAGATACCTTCAGATCTGGAGAGTCAGCCATTGCTTTTTCCTGGGCTTGGAAAGATACAATAAATGGTCTTCAGTACTAGTAGTCAGTAAAATTATGGCAGTTTAACTTCATCTGATGAAGTGTTCCTTGGTTTCCAGGCTTTCAGCAAGTTCCAGTTGAGAGTGGTACTCTTTAAGTATCACATAGGCATTGAGAAAGTACTTATGAGCTGAATGAGGACTGTTATGAAATAGCACTTTTCACTAATGTGCCACCATTTCAAGCTCAAATCCAGAAAATTATTATGAAGTCTGTCAACAGACCCCGGTGAAATAGAGATGGCTTCAGTAAAGTTCATGTTAAGTAGGTGCTTGCGTCATAGAAACTGCTCTCAAAACTGATACTAACTGGCACTAGAATGAGTATACCCAGCTGAGAATGAAATGGCATTGAAACTGAACCAAGAGTTTCTGTGTGGCACTGGAGCTTTTTTCTAAGCATGAATTTGTGAGGAGAAAAAACCTTTCTTTTTTTTTAAAAAAAGATTGGTTTTCACAGTTCTTTTCCTTCCCTTTCCTGACCTGTGAGTTAGAGCAGGGGCACACCAGCAGTTCATCTGGCATTCAGCACAAATACAAAGAAGGAAACTTCTGGATGGAATTGCTGGAGCAAGAACAAGTGGAAGGAGGATCTGCTGCTGACAGAGCCATTTCTCTTTTCATAACCCCTATGGAGATTTCCACCCCCTCAGTTATACTGAATGCTGAATTGACTGTCTGTGTGGACATGCTGGGAAGGGACAGGATCCTCTGCAGAGGGAAGAGGAGGGTGGAGAAAGCAGCAGAGGGTAGCGAAATAAATGTGGAAAAAATAACAATAAGGTAACAATTCTGTCATTTGTGGAAATGATACAGAACAAACCAGTTTCCTGTCTGGTAACTGCAGAAGTTGAGACACAGAAATGAATTCTCAATTGCTTTCGCTCCTTAAAGGTACCATGGCACCTGTCAGTAGCCCGCACTTTAGGTGACCTGACCACAAGCATCTTCTGCTTACTTCCACCCATGGTACATACATCTGGGTGTTCTTCGTTCCTAATTTCTTATGTGTTGATGAAAACTAGGCATATTTCATACACAGTATGACCTGCATCCACAGTGACAGCATTGAGGGAAATAATTTCTCCCAAAGGGTTCCAAAGACCTCCAGATGTAGCCCCCATTGACTTCAGCAGGAGCACAAGGGTTTACCGAGGTATGTCCCATCTGCTGGCTTGGACGTAAGTTGACACCATGTTTTGGGGGGGTTCAGGGAGCAAGAAGGTACTATATCTATGTTACCATTTGCTTTGTTTCCAGTAGTGACTAGGTTCATCATCTGAATCTTTCATACTAGTAGTCATTTAAAAAAAACAAAACCGAAATAATTGTGGTCACATTACCTATTGCAATGCTGTTTGATCTTGAGGATAGCAGCTTTGAGAGTAAGGTTGTAGCTCTCTCTTCATTTCCCCTCACACAAATATCATCATCCTGAATGGCTGGGACCTGATTCTAGGGGACTTCACCCTACAGTGGAGGCTGCAGTGCAAATGGTGCTGCAAATACCATCCTGGGTAGAGGAGAGAGATGAAGGGGAGGGAGTGGAGACACAGCAAAAGGCAATTAAAGCAGAATGGGATACAGATTACTTTTATTATTATTGTTATTTTGGTGGCATCAGCCCTCAGTGGGATTGATACCATGCTCATTTAGGGTTAGGTTACTACCAGAAGTTTAGGTTACTACCAGTAGAGTTAGGTGCTACCAGCACTGGTTCCCAGAAAGCCAAATATTTGTTAGTCTTGTAGTTTTTGGATAAATGAAGTCACAGTTCTGTAAAAGGGGAAAAACAGAGACTTTTTAAGTCCCTATAAAAGTGCAAGTGGTATGAACTGACCTGTCATTTTGCCGCTGATTGTTACTGTCACTTATTTGATTTGACAGTGCTTGGGGGGGATTTATAAGCACTCAGAAATGTTCACTATGCATGCAGTGAAAAACTAAGCTCTAGGATTTACAGCCGTCTGAGGGGAAGGAGGACACCCCATGTCCCTGTGGGGAGGACACCAGTGACGGGGAGCATTGGGCCCCTATTCTTCTGGCAGCTGAATAGCAGTCCCCAGCCAAGGCAGAGAAAGGCCAACTGGTAACATCAAATGTCCATGAAGATGACAGAGGCCTGGACGCTGTCAGGGTATGAGGGAGCAGTCAACTGGGATTAGAAAGCAACCAGGCTGGAAGGCTGAGAGCAGGGATGGAGGGGGGAGTACAAGGACCTCCTTCCTCCCATTTTGGTCTGGCTTAGCTTAGTAGGCAGTTCCAGAATGGGCTTGGGGGCAGTCCAAGATGTTCCTCTTACTGTTAGAGATGCTGCTCCACATAAGGACAGGTGGGGAGGTCACCAAATTCAGGAGGGAAAAGGGGTGTCCTCTGTCCTACCCTACCCTCTCCTACTCCTGTGAGCCAAGCCCCTGTACCTGGGGCATGAGGGGGGTGTGCAAAGAGTACCCACAGATGCCTCAGAGGACATGGTGGAACCAAGTCAGAGTCCACTTGTGCAAGCTGAGTTGGTGGGAAGCCATGCAGGCAAACCTACCCTTGGCTTTGGCTATACTTGCTTCTTTGAATTAATAATATCTACCTGCTATATTGTGCTTTGGCACTTCAAAGCACTATGCAAACATTAAGTAATGCCTGGATGATTAATTATAATTAATTAGAAGGCAACTACTCTCCTGGGATGTCAGTCCAGTACCTTTCACGCACACTAATTTTGTTGGAAATGAAAAATAAGGAATTGTGATGGCACTCTCCCCAAGCCAAGTCCTGCCCCAGATAGCACTGTCATCTGCTCCCTCCTGTGAGTCAGTAGCCTGGGGCTTTCTGGTCCTCAGGGGTTGCGCAGCACAAATCACATGTAGCTGCTGACAGAAGCTTTTAGTGATTTAAAGCCCCAGTGAAACTGCTGGAATCTGTGCAGGAGTTTAGCTGTCACTTTGGGCTGTGTATGACCTCTCTTTCGTTGCCTGACCTTCTTGCTGTTTGAGTTACATGGTTGTCAGCTGGCTGCCTGTCCCAACAGGGGCAGGTAGGGGTTTCTTCCCATTAGATACCTTGCCATGGTTGTCGTGTCTCAGGGATGGGAGACAGCCCATACCAACCAACCATAGGGCACGGACAGGCTCCATGGTGCCCTGTAAAACAAATTTAAAGGGGTACTTGGGAGATGCAGGTTTATTTTATATGCCACCCCTCTCTGTTTTTATTCAAAGTTACAATTCTTATCTTCAGTGGTTGGACTACAGTGAAATTATTATCCCACGATGGCAGCCGAAAGTGCAGATGTATTTGGGGAGGGTCCTAGGCAAGCTCAAAAAAGGGTGAGGGAAGAGAAGTACTGTCCCTATTTTACAAAGGGTGTTTTGGGACAGTGAGTTATTAAGGCCGGTATTTTCAGAAGAGCTCTGTATTTACAGCAGGAGCAGATTTTCAAAAAAGCTTAGATTTTTTTTCAAAAGTATTTGAAATCAATCAGTCTGAAAAGTAGATAATGGGATGTAATTTTGCCATCATACCACTGGTTAAAATCCAACCTCTGTCATTCCGATGGAAGCTTTTCATTTGGAAAGTGATTACAGGCCAGCTTGATGTCTCTCCATCCTCTTCCTTGGTCCCCAATTTTGGCTACCTGCTGTCTGTTACCAGCGAAGAAAGAGAGGAGGTGCAGGTGGCTTCTTCAGCATTTCTGTTGCTGTGGCATCTTTTCAAACTAATTTACACACAGTTCTGTATTCTTACAGTTTTGTTGCTTGGGTGGATAAAACATTTCAACCTCCTCTTTAGAAAAGGACAGTATTGATAAGGGATGCTGCCCCTTTTTTAATGCTGGAGATTGTGCCAATGTTGTCCCAGTGCAGGGACTTCTGTGAATTCCTGAGGTGTAATCTGGGTGTCTTCATGGAAATTACGGTCTCCCTTGCATCCAGTGGTAGCTCGGGTAGAAAGAAAGAAGACTCAACTTTTCAGCCCATCACCTGCCACGACTGGTTTCTTCCTGATGCCATTCCCTCCTGGTGATCCCCAAAGCCCAAGCAGTTTCTCAGGCACCCCTTTGATCTGAGAAAAGGGGCTGTGCCTTGGAGCTCAGTCACAGAAAGTGTTAGGGGCACTCAATAAGGCAGAAATGCTGCTGATTTTAGTACTAACAGTAGCTGCACATTCTCCATCCTCAAGATAGCTGTCTGGAGGCCATTATCAGTTGGTGCACATTTGGCTGGCCCAAGTGATGAGCCAATACACCCCAGGCCAGGGTATCAACATTGCACGGTGCCATTGGTGTGCCAAAACCAGTGTCTCTTGTATCCTTCATCTATCCATCTGCCTGTCTGCCATCCATTGCATTCCTCTTTCCATACTGAGCCTTAGGGGAGAGACCTGAAAGCATAAAGGCTGCTTTTTGGGGGTGTTTCTGGGGCAGACACAAGCTGTTCTGTGAGCCAGGCAAAACTGAGGTGATTACCTTATGTTGCACTGGCTCTGATCTTACAAACTCTGCCTCTTGCCAAGGTTTGGTAGCAGTGCTGGGGCCACATGCTTCCTTCCCTTTTCAGAACTGGGTATCCTCCAGCCACATCAGTGAACAGGCAGAGAGAAGAAGCACCTGCCTGCAAAACTCCATATAGGTGTCTCCATGCATAGACAAGGGACTCAAATATGTTTATTTTATCCTCAGACAATGCTAAAAATGGGTATGTGAGACATCTTCCACAGCATTCTGCTCACCCTGGCTGGACATCAGTAATTTCCTTTTCTTCCAGTGTGTATCTGCTTTCTGCTTAGGCTGTAAGATCTTCAGCACGGGGATCATGCCTCCTCCCTGTGTGTGTGGACATTACCTGTTGCCTTGGGGATGAGCCCTTGTCTGGGGGAAAATTGATGACAACAGCCAATTCTGTAGAATAAACATTCCCTCATAGCCTTAGCTGAGTGCTGGAGTTTGCACGCTGCACCACTTACCAGGAGAAAAAAAAAAAATTAAGTGAATCAGCCCTTCTTTCCTCAACCCATGTGGGCATCACTTCACCCAGCACAGAGCCCCCACTGTGGGTGGGTGCCTTTGCCCAGACCCTGCCCTCGCCAGCTGTTGCAGGGTACTTTTTCAGTAGGAAACAACTTGTGAGCGATGGGATTTCTCTTGCAGGATCTTGTCAGGCATCCCCTTGGGACATCCCCAGTCCTGGAGCCTGTTTTAGGCTGAAGCTCCAGCCCAGGAGCCAGTTCAGGCTATCCATCACTGTCGCCTCCACAGCTCCTCTGATTGCCATGGTTGTCACGCTTGAAGGGAAGAGAGCCCTTGACACTGGCTCAGGAGAGGTTTGCATATAGCTGGATTTTTTAGATTGGCACCCGACGCCTTTGCCGTGTTCCCTTTGCTTGCAAATTATTTGATATCATTTTAATTCTCAGCCGAATTAGAGCAGTGCGCGGGTTGCCATGGCAACCGTTTCCTTGTGCCTTTTGGTCTGACTCATTGCAGACAATTACTCTCGCGCTCCAGGATTCACAGATGTGATAGGAGAAGAATCATGTGCTGGGCTTTCAACTTCTTTTTTTTTTTTTTTTTTTCCTTTTAATTTCCTTCCCAGCCTCTCTTGTGTTAACTCTTACCTAGCCAGCATCAACAGGGACCTGTATCTCTGCCCAGGGCTGCGTAGGCCCCTGGAAGCACGTTGCATGTAGTGTATGTGTACGTGCAACACATGTACAAGGTGTGAGGGAATTTGTGTGTACGTGTGTGTATTTCCAT
This sequence comes from Scolopax mira, assembly GCA_004320125.1. NCBI lineage: Eukaryota > Metazoa > Chordata > Aves > Charadriiformes > Scolopacidae > Scolopax > Scolopax mira. Next base: position 66,919 of record BJBW01010219.1, read on the forward strand.
GCACAGTTTCTCTGCGGTGCATTGTGTGGCTGTGATACCTGCTGCCTGTGTAACCAGGGGTGTGCACAGATTCGTAGATTCACAGATTTGCACTGATTTCTCTCACATACTGACCTGTGCTTCCTGTGTATGTGCACTGGTATATGTTTAATATTAGAGATTACTCATATTTACACGTGAAAAATCTGTGTGGACATGAAAGTGTACCCAGTATGTAGAGCCTGCCAATATGCACTGAGTATTCAGGGAGACCGAAAAACTGCAAGTGTCCTGAGTGGGCCAAGACCTTCCATTTGGAGCTACGTGAAGATCCACAGACTGGCAAGCAAGTGGCATGAACACCTCTGACCAAACCTAAATCTTGTGTGATTGCATCTATGCATCTGAAGTACATGGAGGAAAGCAGTGTTGTCCATGCAAAGATCGTGGGTAATGATTGATGTCATGACCTGTGTTAGGACCTAGAGTTCATCAGAGGAGCAAAGTCATGTGAGAGGATGCTGAAAGGGATCGCAGAAGCAATCTGTAGATGTAAGGATAAAGAGGGTAAATATTACAGCAGAAGAAGTTATAGGAAATGTCTGATGAAATGGTTTGGCTTAAATTTAGGCAAGGCACAAGGAGGCAAGTTTAGCAGGGTAAGAACCAGAGAAACTTAGCAGATCTGAGGACAGCTGAAGTCTACTCCTAATATACATTCCGTTTACCACCAAACTCAGCCTATTTCCTTCCTGACTTCCTCTGCTCCTGCCCTACCTATCCACTTAAGGCATAATTCTGGTTGGAAGGTGCTTCAAGAGGTCAAAGCAGGGTCAACTATGAGATCAGATCTTAGAGCTTTATTGCAATATTCACAGAATCACATATGGTTGGAAGAGACCTCTGGAGACCATCTGGTCCAGCCCCCCCTGCCAAAGCAGGTTCACCTAGAGCAGGTTGCACAGGAACTTGTCCAGGCAGGTTTTGAATGTCTCTGGAGAAGAAGATGCCACCACCACATAGAGCAGCCTATCCCAGTGCTCTGACACCCTCAAAGTAAAGAAGCCCCAGGAAAAAGCACCAAGCTTTCCCAAGGCAGTGGGAAGGCAGGGAAGAGATGTTGTGTGTGCAGGAGATAGGGAAGATGTGGACGACACAGCTTGCCCAGAGCATGTGGAGGGGTGGTCTGCAGCTGGCTCTTAGCACTGCTTTCACTGGCAGCAGTGCAGGGTTGAGAGCGTGGGGAGGGAGCAGTTCAGTTTTTGGGATGCTGTGGAGCCCACGTTTGTGGGAGCAGTCAGTAAATGGCAGTGCCTGATTCTGTTGCCCTCCATCTGTCTGCCACCACAGGCGACTGCTTAGGCTCCTTAAGCTGCCTCTGCAGAGAGCCTATGTGGAGTGGAAAAAGAACAGATAGCAAAGAAAGCTGTGTCTTAGAGGTCAGGAAATGTAGGGATAAAGTGAGGATTGCTTACAAATAAAGCTGAGTTAGACCTTGCAAAGGAGATTAAGGCAAACAGCAAAAGATTCTTCCACTATTTGGGAAAGGAAAAAAAAAAAAAAGAGAGAATAAAAAGGGAGGACGCTTCTAGGCAGTAAGAGTGAAGTCCAGATCAAGGAGACTGTAGCCTGAGCCAAAACCAAAGAGGACTCTGTGTCCAAATTATTGATAAGGGCAGCAATATTGTCCTTGGGGAAAGAAACAAGCTGGCGACTGGGAATAAGCAGCTCAATCTGCTTAGTGCATTCCCAGGGCTGGGGCTGGGTGCTCTCCAGCCCCGAGAGAGCTGGCACGTGGAAACACAGGCTTAGAGCAAAGACCTTTTTTTCAACTCTACTGCAGTGGTGGCTCCATGAAGGCTGAAAAAGTGAAAATTCATCAGTTAGGGTTAAGGAACGGGGAGAAAGAAGTTTGTTAGTCTCAGACCTGTAAGCGTGACCTCTGTCGTGTTCGTAGCACCCTAGAGGAGATCTTGAAGTATAATTATTACCAAGTGATTAGGGGAAAAGGGAGTCAAGCAATATGAGTTTATCAATGTTAGATCATACCATGCTAACCCAATAGCTTTCTTTCAGATGATTGTTTTCCTGGAAGGCCAAAGAAATTTCAAAGATCTCATCTGTATTTCAGTAAAGCACTTGATGCAGTGCCACATAAGAAACAGCTAATTAACCTGGAGGAGATCAAGGCAGGCAGAGGAGTTGTGAGGAGCAGAGAGGTAGAAGTCAGTCTGGGAAGATGGCAGCAGTGAAATCATGTATCGAAGTCTAGCAAAAGGTTTCTTGTAGCATTCCCCTGAGGTCAGCCATGGGATTAGTCTTTGCTGCCATTAACCCGAGACCCTGACTCAGAGAGCAATAGGTAGTGAGGAAGTGTCTTGATGATTCAACACTAGAAGGCATTGCTAGTCCAGGGAAGGACCAGGATATTGTAGAGAAAGCCTTATTTGACCTTGGCAGGAGTACCAGAAACAGAATGAATTTCAGTAGTACGACAGACAAGGTCATATGCTTGAGAACTAATATTAGAAATCTTCTGTAAGCTGGGAACTCTGTGAGATCTGGCAGAGAGCACAGCAAGCAGGACTGGAGGCAGTCCTTGTCTTCTGGGAACTGTTGGGCCCATTTTTCCAGGTCTCAGTGAGGATCCTCAGTGTAGGCTGTATTGCCCCCTGATGCCCACACAAAATTTGGGGAACCTTTGACATCTGGCACGTTGTCCTGAGATCCTTGCCTAAAGGCAGCTGGGTAGACTCACTGGTAAACATATTCTGAGAAATCTCAGGAGAAAAATGCTGAGAACTTCTATATTAGGTGATGGTAGGATGATGGCAAGAGATAGTGTGATGCAGTTGTGGATAAAGCAAATGTTGTCCTGGAATGTACCTGGAGAGATGTTTCCAGTGGGGATGGGGATGCATTGGTGCTCCTACCCAAGGCCCCATGAGACCTCTTTTCCAGTTTGTGTTACAGTTTTGGCCAAAGGAATACAGGCTGAGACAGGGACAGACAGGACAGAAAGATGATGAGAGGAAAGGGAAGCCTGACTTCATGAGAGGAGCCTGGGAGAACCCAGCTTGTTTAACCACATGCAACTAAAGCTGAAGTGGATAGGATTGCTGAAATAAATGCATCTTGGTGGAGATGTTTAAACTAAAGCACACAGCTTGTAGGAAGACAGTGTGGTATAGATAGGCCATGAAAATATTTAGGGTGGAAAACTAGAAGAGTGTTTCTAGCTGTTAGGGTAATGCAGCTTTAGCCAGAATCTGAGGTAGAAAGACATATGGGCTTAAGCTGGAGCTTGAAAAATCTGTAAGAAGGTGGTGGTGCCTTGAATAGAAAGAGATGAGTTTCTGCTAGCCTGCAGTTTCTTCTCCATCACTGGGGAAGAGATGAAGTCTCTTGTCCCACCATGCCACTGTACAATTATCAGCAAGCAAGCGAGCCCAGGGTGGTAATTCAGGGCACTCCCTATTTACTACAGCACTCTCTTTGGGTACAAGGCTGGGCCTTTTTACTGTATAATTCACACACTCCCTGATTTTAGTCATGACTGAATAAAAATGTGCTGTTTAAATGCAACTGAAATCCCCAGCACAGCACCTGGAATGCCAGAAGTTAGGGCTCACCTTAGCCCCTCTGCTCCTCACAGTGTGGTGATTTCTCTTGGTTGATTTGAGTTCTGCAAAGTAAAGAAGAGTGAGCAGAGAAGCCCCTGCTTATCATAACAAGCCTTTAAAAAAGCAGATGGGGATGTGGGGGCTGGTGTGTTTTGTGGCAGCTGAGAAGTGACAGTTGAGGAGATCAGAGAAGGGAGAATCTGAAAAGCAGCTGGTCAGAGGTAGTCGCTGAAAAGGGGATAATCAGTCACAAGAGGATGAAAATAAAGGGGAGAGAGAAAGAATTACTGGAGAATCAAAGACATTTATGCCCGGTGGGAGAGAGGTGAAAGATAACTGCGTGAGACCATGAGTGGATGAGAAAGTAGAGACTGTGAAGAGGGGACTATCAGTTTAAATAAAGTCTGGATTTTTCTCTTGGCAAAAATTGCATAAATCTGGTGATTCTTGTTTAAAATCCAGTGGATTTATACTACTATAGAGGTGGTTATGAGTGGGATCAGAACCAGTTTCCCAGAGTTGGGCTTCCTCAAAATGCCTTGTTAGGGTTTTGCCCTAGCACTTCCATATGCCTTCATCCTCAGGGGAGGAACAGTGCTCACAGCCTAACAAGGGTGCTGTGAGACATTGTTTAGTGGGGAGGAGTACGGAAAGGTGATATTTACTATTGTATGTCAGTATTTGGGTAGTATCTGCAATACATAGCACAGACTTTGGTGGATGAGGAGCATACTTTCTAAAAGGGGAAAGGAAAAATTGGAAAGAGTGCAACAAAAGGCTACAGTGTTGTTCCAAGGTGAGGAAATGCTTTACAGTGAAAAGACTTAATGAATTCAATCTGCTTATTTTACCAAAAAGAAGACTGAGAGATGATTTGATTAGACTATAAAGTGCCTTTACAGGGAGAGATGCTGGTTACTGAGTGTTTGATTTTTTTAATCTAGGGGAGAGAAGCATAACAAAAGCATAACAAAATCCTGTGACAGGAAACCAAACAAATTCAAATGAGATATTAAGCATGAATGTTAACAGTGAGCATGAATAGTTATTGTAGTAAGGTACCAAGGGAAAAGGGGGTTTTTCATCTCTTGAATGTTTTTTAAATCAAAGGTAGATGCCTTTCTGGAAGATTTGCCTTAGCTGCATGTAAACTCTCACTGTTGGACTTTCTACAGGATAACTTCTCTATTTTCTGTTTCATAAGCTAAACAGATTGAGCTCTTTAAGCCTTTCACAGTAAGGCATTTTCTGCCACCCTCAAATAACGTTTGTGGTTCTTTTCCACAGACTTTCTAAGTAGCGTGCGACATACAGAAGGTCAAACTGGATGATCTAAAGTCCCTTCTGGCCTTTATAGTCTCTGAATCTCTGCCTCTGTGAATTCATTAATGTTTGCAAGCTCCCAGAGAGCTGCCAAAGGCAAGCACTATAGAAATGCAAAGCATTGTTGTTACTCTGGATATTTCCCTTGAGCTTTATGCAGAGCTGGTTGAATATCTCAGTGTATCGTCTGTGCATGTTTCCTCAAATGAAATACCTGCATTTGTCACTCATTCGGTGCCCTTTACAAGTTCATTTTCTGCAGCTGTTCTAACAAACAAGGTCATTCCCAAGTTAGGACACAGAAAAAGCAAACGTGAAGGGCCAAACCTCGGCCTGGAGCCCCAAGCAAAGAGCAAGTGTTGTTGTCCTGGCCCAGAAGCTCAACGCAAAGCAGAGTTATTCTTAGCATCAGGCGTCGCTTTCTCCTTGGCTCCAGGTGTCTTGCACATGGCCTCTGCCTTGCTGCAGAGGTTGCTTCTGGTTGCTTTTCCCCTACCTTCTAAAAGGAGAAAAGCTGTGAAGATGTTGCCTTCTCCCCAGATTTCCAAGGCTGCTACTGAGGTGGGGAGCTCCCCAAAGGACACAGGAAATCTTTATTTGCTTTCATTCCCATCTGTAACTCATCATGTAACTCATGTACTCATCATTTTTCTTTTGTCTGTATTGCACAGTATTCGCAGAGGGAAGGCTTTTTGGTGCTGAGAAATCCCATGCTAGGGCTTGCCTTATCTAATCAGAGGAGGGAAGTTGACCCTCTGACCTGTGCTTCCAAATGCTGTTCAAGCCGGCACAGCAAGCTGCCAAAGAAAAAATAGTGAGGAGGATTTCTGTTTTATGTATTTTACGTCTATTATATATGCTTATACATAATTATGTGGTTATATATATGGAGTTATGTGTGTGCGTGAGTAGATACGTATGCAGGGAAAGTACATTTGCCAAAAGAAAGATAATAAAATTGCAGAAAATCACAGCCTGCTTCCAGATAATTCGTGAACCAAAAAAGCCTAGAGTCATTGGATGCTTGTGTTGGTTTTGCTTTTTTTCTGCTCTACATTTCTGGTATTATATGAACTGCTTGGTAGTATCTGTGTGCGAATCTCAACCTACATGGCAAAATTAGATTAAACTATGTGTCATAGACACCACACTGTTAAACAATAATGGTGATTCTCTCCCGGCACATACCTTTTTAGCAGAACAGATGCCTCAGCATCAGTTATCAGATTAAGAGTATCTGGGTTCTGCTCCCAGTTTCTCTCTGAAGACCAGACTGAGTATAAGAGGGTGGCTGGGTATAACAGCGTGAGTGTGGTGGCACAAGGGTTTGCCCGTGGCAGGGTTTGACATCTTTTGTGGTTCCTCACGCACCAGGATGAACTTTTTGTCACAGGAAGGGTGTGTGATGAATTGTGTACACGTAGCACTGAGAGTGGAGAAGTGGGGAATTGAAACTCGTTAGCTGTGTGTGACAGACCTAACTGGTGAACAGCTGGTGGAGAGACTCTTTTAGCTCTAGGGGTGACAGCTTGTGTACTTGGGGGTGCCATAGGATTAGATAGCAATTTCCATTCATTTAAAAACCACCTTGCTCAGGAGGGTCAGGAATCTGGAGACAAAGGAACCTATAGCTCACTCTTTGTTATTGTAAGTTTTATCGAACATTATGCTCTAATTAAAAAAAAAAAAAAAAAAAACACTTTTGGAATCAAATTTGACCTGAATATAACTCCATTGGCTTCTACGTTCTTACCCTAGGGATTAATTTGGCCCTTTCTACTTTTATGTAATGAGCTGATTGCCACAGTATCTTATCCTTGTTACACAATCGCCCTTGTCTGGCTGTGTCCCTGGAGCGCTCTGTGTGTGTGTTTCTAGATCTAGGGTCTCACCTTGACTGCCTGTATATTGAGTCCTACAGCCTCACCCTGACTACAGGTACAGGCTTCCCTAGGACCTATACTGACATAGTGTATGGGGGTGTGTGTATATATGTGCATAGTCATTCCAAGTTCAAACACTATGTACAGACAAGTATACACATACATGGGAATTCAGGGGTTTTTTCATTTGGCTGGCTGTACCCCTACATTGTTTGCTTTTGTAGAGGGTAAGGGGAGAGAGGGAAGGTTACTACCAGAGATCTCATTTAAACAAGAAGGAGCATAGGAAAATACATTCTTTATTATTCTTCTGTAACAACAAGCCAGAAATATAATATACCTTTAAAAATGTTCTGTCTCGTGCCAAAGAAACCTCCATTCAGTCATTTTAGAAAACCTCGTTGCTCTCCCTCAAACAGTAACGAAAAGAAAAAGAAATTACAGGTGCCATCTGTTCCCTGCAAGAAGTGTGCCTGCCTGTACCACAGGTGGGGGTGTGGGGAAGGGGAGCGGGGGTGAGCAGAAGAGGTGTTTCTGGTAGCCCTACCAGCCCCTATGTTGCCCCGGCACATGTTGGACTTGCCAGCCCCAGAAGGACCCTTTCCTGAGGGCAGGCACCTGCGTGTGGCATTGGGAGACCTGCCTGCAGCAAAGGGTGCGTTCTGGGGTGATCCCCCCCCATGCCTAGCCGTGCCTGCAGGGAGAAGGGGAGCCCCTGTCCCCACACATCAAAGGAACCCATGGCCTGGGCACACAAGGGGCACTGGGTCTCGTTCTGTATCCAGCATGCCACAGGAGAGCTTGGTTTCTGACCGCCCTGGGTACCACGTTCCCTAGAGTGGGAAAATGGACGGTACAGTCACACTGGGACAGCTGTTTTCCAGGTGTGCTAGGGAACAGAGTGGGGAGCCTGTTTGCAGGCACTGGTATAAAGGGCATTTCCCACTGAACCCTGTTAAATCTGTGCTGCATGAAAGAGGATGGCCAGGCCCTTGTCTTTCCAAGTACGGTATTTGCTTTCTAGAGGGACTCCCCATAGCAGCCAGCCTTCACGTGGCTCAGCAACTCTCTTTTCTCCCCTTTCCCATCTTCTCCTTTCTTGGATGGGTTTCTAAACATAGCAGTCCCTTGTCCAGGGTTGAGATGAATCCAGACTTTCTGCCTTATAAAATGAAAACAAAAAGGAAGGGATGGGCAAAGTCATCATCAGCCCCACAACACAAGATATAGAAAATATTATTAGCAACAAAGAAAAATTGGTCAGGGCAGGAGGTGGTCACAGGGATGATGCAGGGAAAGGAGGATTCCCCCCACCCTGCCCCCAACTCCTGCATTGTCCCCTGCCTCCCATTCATTTTACCTCTAGTCTGTCCCCTTAAAACAATCTCTCTCACGCTCTTGCTCACTCACACACACATACACACACACACACACACACACACACACATATATAGATCCCATTTCTTTTGTGCAATGTTTCACCATTATTCAATGCAAGTAAAATATAGATCTATAAATATACCGCTCTGACTCAAGTCCCATTTCAAGTATGATTGCGGAGTCCAGTATGGTAAAGGGAGAAGGTCCCCTGAGAGGGAGGCTGGGGAGAGGTTTGGATCCAGCAGGCAGAGTCTAGTTCTGGCTTGCTGGGAATGTGGAGCAGCAGTAACACGCACACGGGGTCTGCATTGCACCAGTTCTGCCCTTCAGAGTGGGCTGCAGTTGCAGCAGACGGGACGGTTGGAGTGGCTATACAGTGCATGGGGGAAGAGTCCTTCCTTCTTGCATCTTGGCAGCCCCCCTTCTCCTCCTCTTCCTCACTAGCATTGTGCTGGGATTGCGGGTACAATGTGTGTGCACGCTTGTGGGTGGACTGCTTCTCCCAGTCCTCCTTCTAGGGTCTTCTGCTTCTGGAAGAACATCCTCCTCTGTCCCATGCGTCCCTGTGTCAAAGGGAAGTCATGCCAGAACAGTCCAGAACATCCTGTCTCTTTGCCTCTGGTGGCCCTGGATAGGCCAGGAGAGATTTTGCCACTCCAGGCTTTGATTAAAGACTTGGCCTTGTGCGCCCATGGGTTGGTATACCTGTCTAGGACCAGAAGGGAGTGAGGAGCCAGCGTGCATCACTTCCACAGGGATCCAGCAGCAGTAGAGCAGGAGGGCTGTGAGACTTCTGAAGGCATCGGGATCCAGCTGGAGCGAGGGGAAGAGGTGATGTGCCCTGGCAGGGTCCACCTGCAGTGCGTGCTGGGCTCTGAGCACAGGTTGCTCGTGAAACACCCTGCAAAGCTGGGCTGGCTGCCAGCTTGTTTCCTGATGGCAGGGATCACACCATCCACAGGCACTGCGGATGCACGACCTCCGGTGTCATCTTCCTCGCCCAGGAATACCCGCTGTGACGGGTTAGAGCAGGTTACCATGGCAATGTGTGCTCTTCCCTGGAGACAGCATTTTATCCCACTTCCAGTGATACAAAATGAGTCCTTATGTTGAGTTCCTTTCTTTTTTTCTTTTTCTTTTTTTTTTTTTTTCCTCTCTTACTTTTTTTTACTTTTTTTTTTTTTCTGTCAGGTAGGAAAGAGCTAAGACTAATAGGAGGCACTGGAATCTGAGGGCTTTAAAATCTATTTGGGAGAAGTCACCCTGCGTGACAGTGGCAGTGTGCATGGTTGTGTGCACACTCGTGTGCAGCTGTGGATGGCAGTGAACACAGCAGTGATGGTGAGGGAAGCATATTATGGGCTGTCCTGCCTACCATGCCAGACCCCTCCCTGGGCTTTCCCACCTGTGCCACGCTGAGGTCTAGGTTTCAGCCTTCACCTCAGGACCCTCCAGAGTTGTTCTCCCTCTCTTCAGTCACCCCAGCCACACAACCCTACTCCCTTACACCGTGCTTGCCCCTCTGCCTGCCACGCCAGCTCTTGGGTTGTGTGTCTTCTTCTCCCACCACCCACCCCTCAGCTCACACTACTCCTCAGCATGGCTTACACTGCCACGGCTGGTAAGCCACCTCCTCCTCTAGTCTTTCCTGATGACCCACTTCTGCTCTGCCAATCAGACATTTCCAAATGGAGGCTTCATATCCTTACTCTCTCCATTTACCATAGAAAACATAAAATAGAAAACAAGAGCACACCTAATTTTTTCTCATGCTCTGTACTCATTTTCACAGACTCCTGCTGTAACCTAAATAACTTTGCCTCTCCCCATCCTCCTCTGCCCATCTCTGCCATGGCTGAGATGTTTCTGTTAGCTCCTCAGCTAACAGAAGGTGCATGTGTTTTGTCTGAACCAGAAGGTCCTATGCACTGCTGTGATGAGAGTAAGGTAAGGTAAGGTGGCTGAATGTATTCATGGCTGGACGCAGAGGGGCGATCAGCCTGGGTACGTGTGGCTCTGCCTGGATGTGCAGGTGGGGTGTCTGGATGTCTGGAGTTGGGGATGACTCTGTGTGTGTTGGGATCAGATGAGTCAGTAGGGGGGGGTGTCTATAAGACAGCTCTGTGTCTGTGGACCTATAAGAATGATGTGTGTGTGTCAGCTCACAGATTTTGACTTGGCCAGGAGCAAGGGGAGGGACACTATGCTCCCTAGCAGCGTATTAGAGTGATACAGGTATCTTTCCACCTTTGAAAGTGAGAAGGGAAATCTGCCTCTGACCCTTGTAATCCCCTGGGGACGTTCCCTCCCTTCTAATGTGTTCTCAGCAGCACCAACTTGTAGGGTGGGCAGCAACCTACTGTCACACAACAGCAGTGACCCTAATGGTGAGGCATGGACACTTGTGGTGTCCTGCTTCTCACACAAGCTTTCACAGAGGATGCTCTCTGAGTTTGCAGAGAGCTCTTGACAGGATATAGGACAACTCAGGACTGAAGCTGAGAGGATGACACAGGCTCCCAGAAGATGCCAGCTGCCTCCACAACAGGCATGTGAGGGAAGCTCTGTGCAAGGGCATGAGGCACGGCAAGCACTCAAGGTCTGACTCTACTTTATTTGTCTGGGAGGGCCCAAGGGTGAAAGGGCACAAAATGGGCCTGGGGCAAAGGAACAGAAGTTGAGCCAGGTGCCCTGATCCCCCCAGAAGCACGTTGCACTACTTGGGTGAGTGGAGCAATAGCACAGTCTGTCTATCTGTCTGTCTGTCTGGGAAGATGTATTTTGGGAGGACCCCATGCTTGACTGCTCTCAGGTACCTTTGTTCATTGCTGTCCCTTCCTTCCTAGAAGAATTTCATGCCACAGAAGAGATTTGTTTTTGCTCTTCATGTTCACCTTCTGTGTCGCCCATGAGAGGCTGCCTCTTCTTCAGCTCCCGGTGGTACTTGGCCATGAGGGAGGCATAGATGCAACCATAAGCAGCTGCCACCACCATCATGATGCAAACAATGCCACAAACCACCCCCGCGATGATCACAGTGCCAATGGCCCGACGCACGCTCACAGGCCTATATCGCTGTTTCTGAGGGCATCCCACACTGGGTTCCACTTCTGTTTCTGGGCCCAATTTAGATTTCGAAGGAGTTGGGCTTCCTTTAGTGCAGGGTGGGCCAGTATTGTCCAGCACTGTAGAGCTGTTCTCATCGTCCAGCTGGGAGCAGTAGTTAAACATCTCCATGGGCACCATTCGCATATCCTTCCCTTTCAGCTCCTTGGGCAGGGTACATGCCAGCTGGTCGATTTTCCCACCTGTCCCAATAGAGATAATAGGAGTGAACCACAGCTTCATCTCCATACAGTGACAGCAGAGTTAGATCTTCAGGTGGGAAAAGTTCCTATGACTCTATTCTCACCTGGTAAGGATTTGCCTTACGGAAGTCAAGCAGAGCAGCATTATGGCTATCAAGTAGGGAACTGCTTTATTATAGCAGTGGGGCTATCAAATCCAGTCCCCAGTGTGTGAATGCATTGCTGAGTATTCAGAGAGCTTCTCCCATCCCCAAAAGGCAGCCATGACCTAGTGCAAGATGTTTCTAGAGTTCAAGGGTGACACTAAAGTCAGGAGGTGCTGCAGACTCCCATGTCCTGCCAGATCTATAGAGCATGTCAAAGGTGGAGGGAGGGGATGCACCTCCATGCACTGGGTGAGGAACACATGTGATACCCTTCAAAATTCTTGTTTTGCCTAACATGGGGACATTTTGCATGCCTTAGCCCTCCACAGCTGGAACAGTGTCAACCATGGCAGCCAGCTGGGATGCTTCTGCCTAGGTTGGATTTGACAGCAGAGCTCATTGTGCATATCTGCATAGACATCTTTCAGGCCAAGACATGAAAGCCCTCTGAAACCATCTATTAAGTCGGACTCATACTGTTTAGTAAGTTACATAAGTGTCAGTGGAACGATTTTAGAAAAGGAGAAATTAAAGCAAAAAGATAGGACCAGGCTGTATCTTCTCAAAATAACAACAGACACACAGTCCCGTTTTCTAACGATTAATCCATCCCCCCTCTGTGAAAATAGTGACAGATGTTGAAACAAATGCTTGAGCGAGTTTGGGCTATTTCTTTGGAAGGGAAAAAAAAAAAAAGCAAAATTAACTCCGCGTGCTTTCCATCGGCTCTGCTATATGAGAGTCAAGAAAGAAAACAAACAAAACCAAAAAAAAAGAGGAAAGTGGCACTTGTATACTTGTTTGATTCTGCTCACACAAATGCATATTTCAGACTGCAGTGTAGCCATAGGCGTAGATAATCTCTTTGCAGCGTGGCTGTGATCAGCAGGGATGTGACAGCTGATTTGAGACCAGTTCCTACTCCTTCTCCAGCAAGAGAAGGTCAGGTCTTCAATCGTCATTCCTGTAAAATGTGCCATCTTTCTTTGAACCCCAGCTCCTGAAAGTGTGTCACCCCGTCGACATTGATACTAAGTGATAACATGCCTTTCCAGCCTTCCATATTTCAAGGAAAAGCTGGAAATACAAACTTGTCAAAACTGCTTGTTTTGGAATGACAATTTTATAGCTGATCTGACGTGGGGCCTGGCTTGTTAATTGGAGCTTTAGTCTGAGCTTGCCAATATTAGTTGCAGTATTTTCCTAAGTGTCACTGTTTCCTATGGTTCTTTTGTTGAAAACAAACCTGATGCTTTACAGACAAATCTGGCTTTTGATTCTCCCAGCTTAAGGAAGAGAATGGGACAGTTCTTTTTCAAGTGTGAAAAGCGTGTCGTGTCTTCAGGCAGAAAGGGTAAGGCAAACTCATAATCTTAAAATTTTGATGTTATTTGTGGAAAGTTCTTTCCTCTGAATCCTCTCAAAAAAAAAAAAAAAAAAAACCTAATCTTTAAGATCTGAAACAAAACAAGGAAGCAGGAATTCAGAGGACTTCTCATCTTAGCAGTGTTGCTATATGAAGTTGTGGTGATACTACACTCTATTAGCGTTGTAGCACGGTTCTCATGCTCCTTGGCTAAGTTCTGATGGTCAGGTCAGCCTGAGCTGCCCGATGTATCTGCCCATGTTTCTTCCCTGCCTACCTTTCTCTGCTTTCCCATGGAAAACCAGCACTTCCATGCCCGACTCTCCACTTACCTCTGTAGGAGAACCACTCCATCCAGTGTTTGAAGTCTCGGAGGTTGCAGTCGCATTCCCAGGGGTTATCCCCAACTTGGAGTTGCTGCAGGCTGGTTAGTGGTTCGAAGGTCACCCTGTCCAGGCTCTGCAGGCGGTTGGACCTGAGAGAGAGGGAGCGGAGAGCAGGCAGGTCATCAAAGATGCCCGAGGGTATCTGGGCCAGGCCGTTGATGGAGAGATCCAGCTGGCGCAGCAGGGCCGTGTGTTGTAGCAGGTCCTTGTCCAAGGCCCGGATGCTGTTGTTCCTCAGCTGGAGCTCTGTGAGGTTCCCCAGGTCGCTGAAGATGTTCTGAGGGAGCTGATCCAAGAAGTTGTTGGATAGATCCAGCCTCTGCAGGGCAGAGAGGTTGGAAAACACTGCTCCTGGCAGGATGCTGAGTTTGTTGTTGAGAAAGAGGAAGGTCCTGGTGTTTGTGGGGATGTCTGAGGGTATGGAGGAGAGGCCCAAGCCACTACAGTCCACTTCCAGGTTGCCACTGTTACACTTGCAGGAGGAAGGGCAAGCAAAGAAGGACTCAGCAGCACAGAGCGACAGCCAACAGCCCAGCACTGGTAGGTAAAAAGCAGGGGAGAGAGAACACATGTGTTAGAGCAGTGCTTTCCCATCCTCACCCATCACCACCTTGCATGTAGCTACAGCTACAATATGACCTTCACAGCGGGACTCTTCACAGCAATGCCCTGCAGTGTAATGAGTTTCCTCACAGCTACATCCCGTTACTGCTGGCCTGCAACCTGGCAGCATGAGTTTCCTCATAGGGTTTTTTTATAAGTTAGCAAGTGAATATCCTTCCAGTTTCACAAGGAAGTAAGAACAGTGCATCCCAGAGGACTTTAATGCCAGATACTAAAGCCTTGGAACCTGTCAGATAAGAATGGAGGAGTGGTGGGAGGTGTCACCTCTGATAAAGGACAGCTCTTTCTAAACAGTCAGGATGGAGAGAGGAGGGTCTGGTGAATATATATATTTATGAAGCTCTGTTTTTTTCAGAAATAGACACGTTAATGAAAGCTTTTAAGAAAAATGAAAACAAAATAACCTACATCTCAGTTGTGCTCCTGCAGTTTGAATCCTAATCTTTGTGATAGATCAGACTCAGGTCTAAATTAGCCTCTAAATCATTTGCTTTCCATATCCACGGTGTGTTGTGTGGGCCTTGTATTGAGACTTTTTTATGAATTAGATTACATTACAAAGGGATGACCAAGAAAGCTGTTAAAAAATTAACAAGGAGACCCTAAACCATTGAACACCTGGTACTTGCCATTGGTCTCAAAACAATTTCTGAATCCCATAGCAATAAGCCCACAAGTATCTCCCCTGATGAAAATTGCCCACATCAATGAAGATGTGGGAAAAAATTTCAGGTTGGTAGTTGAAGAAAGAGGTGTTAAGAAAAGGGTTAGCACACACCCCTTTCTCCTGCAGTGTCTCAAAGGTAAGGTTGGACAACCCACAAAACAGCATTTTTAAGAGCTGTTTGTGGGTCACCATTCTAGACATAGGTCCAGGCCCTATAAGTGGCATCAGGGCACTAGTTACCAACCCTCCCTGGAAGCCAGTGGCTTTTGAAACTCTCAGGAAAGCAGGCTGCCTCCTGTCAGTAGAGGAGTGGGAGTTCTGTTTAAGCAGACTATGTAAAACATTTGCATCCTTCATCTTAATTCCTTTTGTGGAACTGAATTAGTTTCTTTAATGTGGGAAGCAAATTCAGCTCCCTCGCTTTTTTTTTTAAGATGACAAGTTTGAGCATTTGACTAGAAGTGAAGCAGGTTTGTCTGTACATCATGCCCTGTCCTCTCCATTTCTCACTTCTCTTCAGAGAAGACTTGGGGTTGGTAGAGTCTTTTCAGGGGTGAATGGTAGCTAAAATGGATGCATTTATTGTCTCACCATTATTTCCTGGATTGGAAACCAAATTCTTCTGTCCTGCTTTTTTTCCAAAGAATGAACAAGTAGGTGTTTTGTTTCTGAACCCCAAAGGAATTGTGAAAGAACTGCTATAGGGAAGAGGGAGCCTGTGGAGACCCATGCTGTGGAGAAGCTCTGCCTGGAACAGCAATTCCTCTCTTCCCTTGTGCCATTCTCCTTAGAGTTTAGTCTGACCCACAGACCATTTTTTCATATTCATTTGGTTTCTGTCAGTGATGCTGCCTTCATACCAAACCCTGTCATCCCACATAGGGCCTTTTTGCCTTTCCAGTAATCCTTGTGAGAATTGGCAGGTTTATCGAGTGGTAGCCTAAGGGCAATTATGACATTTTGGATCCTAAGCTATATGACTTTATTGAGGATGAAGGGATAAGATAGAGAGAGTGTCCCAGCTCTTTTTTATTTCACCCATCTTTCACAATTCCTTCAAGATTTTTTTTCTGTCCTACAGTTAAGATCTCAGGTGTACCTCATCCAAGGCCGTACCAATCTGTGTGCTCTTTTAATGATAATTATAGATCCTTATGGCGAAATGCAAGAGAGATCTTGACCCTGACCACCTCTGTGCCTTCTTGTCATGCAAAGGTTGGGACGAACAGTAGAGATTGCCATGAAAGCAGATCACAGCCTGCAGACTGGTGCAGTGCAGACACTGTCTGGCTAGCTGACATTTAATTCCCTTCTGAATACATCGTGCTCTTGTTGTAGGGAGAGAATTAAAAGAATGGGAGCTGCAGTGGGGAGGGGAGAGGGCCATGAGTCACTCAAGTGACCCCGTCTTTTCCTGGATGCTTAACAAAAGTACAGTATTAATAATAGATTGACAGCTGCGATGAAGAGATAACACTTAGCTGCTTTGTACGCCAAGAAAGGCAAGAGCAGACCGTGTGTAATGCAATACAGGTGGCATTCTGTTCAGGGCTTATCTCTCCAAATACCTACAGACCACCAGCCCCTACTGGCTGGCCCGTGGGGTTCCACCAGTATGTACGCTGGCAGCGGCTGGTAGGAACAAAGTCTCAGGCAGTTGGCTGTGGTTATGTTCAGGAACTGGATTTATGTCAAGTTTTTGCAGCCATGTAGGATGTGCCAAAAATGTCTTTTTGTTACCAATATATTGCTTCATGCTTTTGGAAATATTTTACTAAAATCATAGAGAGGAGAAAGTCTGATTTCAAATTTCAGTCCCCGACAAGAATTACATCCACTGAGATGTAAAAAAAACTGAGACCAATGAATTCATCACACTGGTTAGGATGCAGCTGGACAGGAAAGAGAGGCAGGGAAGCAATAGGCAGAACTTGAAGCTGTCTTCCAGCCCTACAGGACAATAAGTAGTATGTGTTTTTGTGTTAGAGGAAGATGAAGTTACTTTGTGGGGTGTTTGGTGATTCTAGTAGGTGTCAGAAAGCCGATCCAAGAATATCAGATTAAGTCAAGATTCAGTAGGGTTCGTTATACATAATTTATAAAGCAGTCTTGTCTGTGAGGATGGATTACAAAGATGCCTGTTTTCTGGAGAAGGAAATAATTCCCTCAGCTTCTTACAGCGGTACGCCCAAATTTGATCAGAAGGGCAGGAAGAAGTGAAACCACGGACCCGCTCAGCCGCCTGGCCAATGAAGTGATGGACACTCTCCAAGTGCTCCTTTTCCTCTGCTACAGTCCCCAGATGCTTCTCTGAAGTGCAAGGTACCTTCCCCAATGTGGGGCTTCCACATCGCCCTAGCAGCCTCTGCTCTGCACTCAAGGGTACTGTAGCAGATGCCCTAGAAGGTGCACAGGCTGAATTAAATTAAATTCACAATTTAATTTAAAAGAGATCTTCTTTATTTACTCTTTGATTTTCACTACATGTGGCAATGCCCAGTAGGAGAATTCTGTATTCGCATCCTGCATTCCCTTCTAAAACCTGTCATGACTTCTTCCCCCATGGAGAGCTGGGAGCCTTGCTCAGCCCCCTACCACAGAGAGGAGTCTGTGGTTACAGGATGCTGATCTGAGAACTGTTCAGGGTAGATCTCTCTGCCATCGTATCTGTCTCACTGTTTCTCACCTACGAGGCGCACTGGAATTCAGAAGTAATCATCACTCACTGTCCCACTTTAAGCCCATCTTCAGCTTTAGAGTCTCGCTCTCCCTCCCAGCTAGCCTGGCCTCTAAAGGAATCAGGAATTAGTTCAAACATCTCCATTCTTAGCTGTCCCTCTCCCCTATTCTTAACCCTGATGTGACCTATTTTCTTTCCACTCCCTTGACAAACAGGATCATCTTACTTAGTACCTGAGTAGGCATTACTTACGACAAGCCTCTTGCCACCTCATGAGGAACCTGCTCCTCCACCGGTGGCCAGCAGTTGTAGGCAGCATTGTTGTCTTCTCCAGCGTGTCTTCACATCCACCAGCCGGCCTGGCACTCGGCCCCACAGGGAGGAGGAATGACCTTGTAGCCTGCCTGCCAGGTCCTGGAAGGGAAGAACAGAGCAGATTTGGTGGGATTCAGTTCCCTGGGCACAGGATATGGGGCTGGGCTCAGTGTTGTCCTTTCCCCTGCCCAACTAGAGCTTTGCCTTTGAGGCATCAGCTCCGTTTTGGAGCAGAGATGGAGGCTGTTTAGGGAGGTGCAGCATGACAGAGGCGCGACATTCATTCCCTTTGAACCTTGCAGTGCAGAAATAAGGCCCGATTCACTTATGAAGAGACAAACCTGTGCTTGAATAACCTACTGTATTAGCCTCATGCTCAAGGTTAAGCTGATGGATTGCTGAGGTGACCCTGCTGGGGCAGCAGACTCCAGCTCATTCTCTCTCGCCACCACGCAGGCTGGTACCACCTGTGCATCCTCTCCCTGACGCTCAGCTCTTCTCTCCCTCCCCACCCCGTATTCCCCATCAGCACTTCCTTTCTGTTTTAAGGGAAAATGGATGTGATGGCTAGAGAGGGGCTGAGCAGAGCTCCAGCTTGGGGATTTCACACTGCAGCAACTGCAGGAGCTGAAGAGCAAGCGAGCCTCGGAGGAGAAGGGAGGACCTGGGGCGGGGGAGACTGAGTGGGAGTGTTGAAAAGAGAGGAATTACATCTTAATTAGAGGAAGGAAAAATGCTCAGTCTAATTAGAAACCCAAAGACCATAAGCTCTCCCCTGACAATAAGTGACTGACAACAGGTTCCTCCTTCCTTCCTGCTTCCCTTTCGGATACAGGCAAGTAGGAAAAGGGGAAACACCACGGACCCTCCTGTCCCCCTGCTTGCTCTCTGGTGTGCCACCCACAATCACAGCAGCAGTCAGACGGACACATTTCAAACAGGGTACAGAAATAAACCCTCCTCCATCCCCTCTGAGGGGCTCTGAGAACATCCACAACCATTATTTTAGCTGGGCACTGCACTCCCACCGGGACACACACACACGTGCCGGCTGCTCCCCGTCCCCCAGGCTCCCCAGATTGATATATTTTATTATGGGAATGTAAACCACCAGGAAATATCTAAATTAGTGCCTCTGTGAGAAAGATGAGCAGGTTCAGTGCCTGGACTAGTACATTTTTGCAAGGCTATTTAGATCATTTACCCAAATTCTAATGCACCAAATATAGATGAATAGCACTCACGGCACCGAAACCGATGCAGCCTTCATCCGCTGCAGCACCCCCGTCCCCAAACCGAGCTGGAGCCCTTGCCCTGCAGTCCCTGCTGAAGGAGAAGCTGCAACAAATAGCTGTCCCCGTTCAGTGCTGAGAAGGAGACTTTCAACCTCTGCCATATCAATCTCTTCATCCTAAATGCCACCCCTGAAGTCTCCTGTCCCCGGCTGTCGGTATCGAGGAGGATGAAAAGCCGCAAGGACTTACCTGGAGGGGCTCTGCCCGCAGCCACTTCCACCCAGCTCCCCGGGCAGTGCCCAATTACAGCCTCTCCCTTCCCTCTCCCTCCTCGACTTTCACTCCCCGGCAGCAGGCTTTCCGTGTGCTCTATTTAACTCCCTACAGCACAGGAATAAACGACAGAGTTAAGCTGACAGCCCCAGAGCCTTATCTGCCTGCCGGATAGCGGGCATCCATCAGCTCCAAATCCCATTGCCAAATGATCCCGTCCTTGCTCTCAGCATCGGGGGCTCTGCCTTCCCCTCTTCCCCACCTTCACTCCCATCTAACTTTGTCAGGGTTATAGATAGCTCTGTTCCTTGCGCTCCTGCCTTTTGGCTCTGTTTTGTAACACCCCATCTGTATCAGCTGGCTTGGCACCAATCAGGGGGGCTAAGCTTGGGAGAAAAAAAAAAAACAAAAAAAACCCAACAACAACAACTAACAGCTTCTTTGGCTGCCTTGTGACATGGCTTCCCTCTGCGGTCTCCCCTCTGCCCAGGCCCCCGCTCAGGACAGGGGCTGGTGTCCCCCCACCATTCCTCTTGCTGCTCTCTGCAATCCAGCCACACCATCCCCAGGTGACAGTGCAGGGCTGGAGCAGAACCAGCAGCCCCGGGTGCAAGGAGGGTGACAGGGTCAGGGTTTCAACCCCTAACTCCTTCTGCTCTGGCAGGGCAACTCCAGCTCTTGCCCTGGTTTCTGGTACCTCCCGGGCTCCTCTTCCTCTCAGGCAGTGCCAAGGCTCAAGTGCAGGGTGCGGGGTGGGAGGAGCAGCTATGTATAAATATGCCCTTTCCCTATGTTTAGAATTTATTACAGTGCATGGTGATTAACACCTGTTCAGGCTTTACTGCTGTCTCCTGTGCTGCAACGCTCACAAAGATGGGGGCGCCTTGATAAACCCAAGATTATTTTAAAAGCATGTCACATAAACACAGCACTTCCCGCCCCACAGATAGCAGCCACCCTTTGTGCACTCACACGCATGTTTCTACAGCTTAAAAGCAGCTGTCTTCATCTACATATGCAGATAAAGTCACCCATCTAGCTCCCAAATGTGTGCACACACTTGGGCTTGCATGTGTACTGGGAACTCTTCTTTGACCCATATTTATCAACGTCCATGTCTTGTACAGAATTTCCTACTCATAACATGCTTGAGAAGGTGGCAGAGCAGTACATATGGACTAGGTAGAAGTTCCTGACTGCTGAAGTGCAAGGGCCAATATGCTTCTGCATTTGTACCTCGAAATACTACGTTTATGAAGAAATGTTACTTCCAAGGATCCAGTAAAACCCAATTTCTCCCACGCAGGTATTGCCCATAAGCACATTAGACCCCTAGTGATTAATATTCTGCAGCCAAGACAGAGCAAGAAGGCAGAGAGAATTTCTGAGAATTTATTTTTAAATGGTTTTTCTCTGACTTGTCTTGAATTCGAACTTAATTAGTCAGTTTTACTGTGGCCCAAGACATGCCTTCTGCTGTGCAGAGCATGAGGCCAGCTGTGCTCACTGCCAGCTGGGCACCATTGGGAACCCTGAAGTCCTGGGGCAATTAGCACCTGCCCACACCTCCAGGTTCATCCACAACACCACCAAATCTGTCTGGCTGTTTCAGACCAACAGCCAGGGACTTTTCCAGCCGCAAGGACTCTGACAGACTGAGGAGTGCCCCCATGCACCCCCATCCCAAAAGGAGAGGCACCATGCCATCCCTTCTGAACTGGCATGCCAAGTTTGGGGACTTAAGGCTGATCCTCACTGCTGGATCTCTGAATGTCTGGTCACCCAAGGGCTCCATAAACCAGGCGTTAGTCTTTCTTCCAAGTTTACTAGATGCTTCCATCTCCCTGGAGCACATGTCAGCCAAATGCCCCATGATCCATGGGACACGGTGTCCACAGTTTTCTTCCACATGCTTGCAGTTGAATCTCTTTTCCAGAGAAATTTCTGGAGAAACGAGCAGAGTAGCCTTTGTGGCTGATGATGTCCTTTTTTTCTTGCCGTTTGATATAGGACAGTAAAAGACAACTTTTTTAGTTTCAGCTCAAAGCAACAAAATGAAATCATCCATTTCTGGCCCATGGGCTCCAGTGGCCAAAAATACACTGAGCTGAAGTGCCACTTGGACATTTGGCCTGCTGTCAGACTCTAGAGGACTCTCTAATGAGGATTCCCCTAATTAGCTTTAACAGGGAACTTTACTGCTGGGGGGGGGAGGGTGGTGGCTTGGGGAGAAACTGAGCAGATTGTGACAACTCTGCAGCTACACTGTCACTATCTTGTGCTCCTCCCTGCCCAGACATCAGTCACATTTGCAGTATCACTCTAAAGCCTTAGCTTTCTTAATTTGAGTCCCAAGGAGCTCACTGTGAGGGTCAGGAGGGGTTTTAGTAGCACTTCCCAAATCTGTGACATCTTCTATCCAAAGCTTTCCAGCTGCTCTACGAATGGCTCTTACCATGGTTGTAGGTGGTGGTGGTGGTGTTATTTTGCATTTAATGACCCCCAAAAGTAAGGCTGAGGTTGAAGCCTGTAGTGCCTCTGCTCTAGGTAGGTGGATAAAGCTATCCCATTTTCCAGATGGGGACACTGAGGCTGGAGAGACAGGTGACCGTGTCACTAGGATGAGTCACAGTCAGAAACAGAGCCCAGCAACCTCTGTCTCTGATTATCTCTCCCAGTCCTTTGCACTAACCCTTGGATCACGGCTGGGGGATCAGACTCTGTTCACAGCCGGGCTTATGAGCATCGGTCGGGGCACGTGGGTGACCTATATTGCAAAAGGGTGGGTGACAGAGGCTGCAACAGATGCCAGCAATAAATGATCAGGAAGTACACGCAGACATTCATCCCTCCTCCACACTCTCCTTAACGAGTGATGGCAAAGTCCCTTTCCCCTTTCCAATGCTGAGTTGCTTTAACCTTTATCAGAAAAGCAGCGGGGGGAGGGAGGACATGGAGGATGCTTTAAGGAGATTATCTTTTTTTCCTCCCCTTTCCTTGTTGCTTTTAGGATTCCTGTGTTATTACCATCACCCCATAATGGAGGGGGACAGTGGTACCCCAGCATCCAGCACTTAAAGCATGTAGTTCTTTTTCCATCCCTTCATCAACCCTTGGGGAGGAGTCAGCACACAGGGGGCAGCCCTGTGGTCTGATCACAGCAACTGGAAGTTTGTGAAGTAACTTGGATGAGGAGTCCCAGTGGGGAATGGTGCTCCTGACAGCACCACAAGTGGGTTTAGATGGAGATGATGCCCATTGTCAGTCCCCCAACAGACTGAGGTCAGTTGTGCAAATTACTGACCACAAGAGGTCACGTTGTCTCAGCAGCAGCTCCTCATTTGTTGTCTATTTGGACTGCAAAAGCACCCAGAGGTGGCAGACAAACTCAGCAGCACTGTAGAAACATATAGTGTGTGTCACTGCCCCAGTGAGCTTCTAAGTTAAATAGCTGGGGGCTTCATTTCCAGGACTTGCTGATTTATTAACACGTGTGTTCAGGATTCATTAGCGTTGTGCTGTCACAATCAATGGAAAGCACATTTTAAATTCGCACTAGAAACCCAGCTGTGGAAGAAATGGTGCCATCTGACTTGCAGTGATCAATCACAGCTAAGGAAAACACCTCATACAGAAAGCTGTAAAGTAAGTAGAAAGCCTGTAAAACCCACTTGGTATTGTAAGAGACTCTGCCACATTCCTGACTGGGTGTGAATTAAAACCTCACCCTTTTCTCTGGGATGTGAAGAGGTCAAAAAGCTTCTGATCTTTGGGATGACAATGTGTAGGCACCTTTGAAATGCAAATGTAATTGGTGTTAAAAAATGTTTTGTCCCCAAACCCCTCAAAAAAAAAATAATCAATTTTATCCACATTTTATGGAGGGATAAACTATGATAGAGGTGAAAATGGCTGCTGAGTTTGGCTGGCTGAAGTTTCAGCTGCCTAGCTTCTGATCTTGAGAGCCCACATCAATTCTCCACTCGGGATTTTCGAAGCTTCCAAGTGCAGCACTTGCATTGGATCATCTGGGCTTGCAAATGCCCTCCTGTGCTGCAGAGATCACAAAATCACGAAGGGACCTCTAGAGATCATCCAGTCCAACTCCCCTGCTAAAGCAGGGTTGCCCAGAGCACATCACTCAGGACTGCATCCAGGCAGGGCTTGAAGATCTCCAGAGAAGGGGACTCCACCACCTCCCTGGGCAGCCTGTCCCAGGGCTCTGGCACCCTCACCATGAAGAAGTTCTTCCTCATATTTGAGTGGAACTTCCCATGTTCCAGCTTGTGCCCGTTGCCCCTCATCCTAATGCTGGAGATCACTGAAAAGAGTCCAGCTCCAACATCCTTTAACCCACCCTTTAGGAACTTGTAAACATAGATGAGGTCTCCCCTCAGCCTTCTCTTCTCCAGGCTAAAGATGATTTGTAGGGTTTATCAAAGGTACACAGGGTCTGGGCCAGACTTTCCCACAGTTTCATGACAGGCCTGTAGCAAAATCAGGAGAGAAGCCAGTGTTCTTGATTCCTCATCTTGTACCTTAATCGGGAAACATGATTTGCATCCCAAGCCTCCCTGACCAATGCACAATAATGAGACTGGGAGATGTTGGAGAGGCTGGAAATACCAAGGGCATCAGGCCTCATCAAACCCTCTTGAGAAAGCACAGAACATCCGAAGGGGAGCCGAGGCAGGTAGCACTGATGGGAAAAATCCAGATTGCTATGGAGAAGTAGGATTCCTCGGGAAGCTGTGGAAGCAGGTGGGGAGAGCGGGATATCCAACACGGCAATGACAGGAAAGTCCCAGCACAGTGAGAGTGCGACATATGGAGGAGGCCCAGAGCAGCAGGAGGAGGAGAGCTGAGGGGGCAGCTGACAGGAAGAAATCCAGCCATGTGTGTGCCAGCATCTTCTCCGACTATTACTGAATGCAACAGACCACGTGCGTGTTGCCTCCATGCAAAACGGAGGCAGCTGAGAAGGGAAGCGGGTTGAGGGAGTGGGAGAAGGGCTCAGAGGAGGGACACACGAGCTGGCTACCCAGTTTCCTTCTCTTTTCCTTGCCACAGAGTGATGTTTTTGTTCTTCTCGCACTGTTGGCAAAAATGGGTAACTGAGTGAGATGTGGAGGGGGTTTCTACATGAAGACTGAGATAACATTTTCTGATCCAGCTGGGAACAGTTGGCTGTGGGTGGTGGCTTGTCACCAGCCCTGCCAATTCTAATCCAGATCCCAGTTTTTCTCTCTCTCAGCTGTGAAGAGCCTTCTCTACAACTTTAATTTAGTGCAGGGGTTAATCCCATGGCCTGTAGTAGCTCAGGCCCTTAATCCCCTGCACTCAGCCCCTTGCCAGAAGGACTGCAGCCGCTCCCAACCCAGCAGGTCTGAGGGAGGCATCCTTCTTCTCCCAGCTCCTCCTGTGCACCCCACGAGCATCCTCCAGATCGCTGGCATTTAAAATGCTGCTCCCCCCTTCCTGCCAAGCCTACCCCGGGGGTGCGGGTGGGTGGCACACTACAGGGAGAGGCTCCGGGCAGAGAAGGTGACTTGGTGGGAGCATCCTGGTTCTGTGGTTCTCACACCACTCCCCACATCACACACACATGTTTTTGATGCACTTCTTAATTGGATGGTGCTCCAGATCCTAAAAAAATCTATTGTTTTTATTTAGGTGGTGTTCAAGAAGAAGTGTATATATGGGCCCACATTTGTGAAGGATTCTCTGAGGGCTCAGCAATTTTGAGATGACCCAGTACCTTGTCTGGATCTCTTATTAGAGGCAAAGTATGCAGCAGATCCATAACAGGGGAGCTGCCAGCCTGTCTGAGATGAGAGATATATTTACATGCACAGAGGAGTAGATGGAGGTGCATCAATTTAGCAGCAAGATGGGAAGATATAAGGTTTTTTATCAATATAAACTCTCAGTTCACAGTTCTGTCCCTGGAGTGCTAGGCCAGAGGTCTATCAAACAGTATGGCCAGACTGCCAAATCAAGGGACTTCCAGATCAATACCAAGAAATACCCCCCTGTTATATCTTATGGGGGCCAAGGCACCTATGGCCAAGCCAAAAACCTTTCTCCTTCTGCTTCCTTATTCCTAGAATCAGGTGAGCTTTTGCAAGCCTGGGTGATTTTGTGCACACAACACCTGCTTGTTTGCCATCATTTGTGTCTGCAATAACTGGCTTTGCCTTTTTGCATAGTCTTTATCCTGAAATACACCGGGACCCCAAGCTCACTAGCCTTCCTAGTGCTTAACACTGGTTACTTTTGCTTCTGGTGGAGAAGCCAAAGTGATGGAGAAGTGCTGCCACCTAAGCTGCTGAGTGAGAGAGTCCCTCCTCTTCTTCCTCACCCAGCACCTTGGCTGTGCTTCCCCCGCTGCTGGCCTCTCAGAATCAGACCACCAGCTGCAAGGGTGATGGCTCACAACTTCAGCAGCTGGAGCAAGGGGAGGTAGAAAACACGATGGGATGAGGGAAGACCTTCACTGCCATCTCGCATCACGAGCCTGTTCCCCAGGCGTGTTCACAGGGGCAGGGATCATCCATGCACGTGCAGCAGTGGGGCAGAGCACAAGATGCCTCCGTGCAGGAAAAAAACCTCTCTGCTCTTATCGTAAGGGGATCAGTGACCCAGCAGGCACAGAGCTCCTGGCAAACCTCCCAAGTAAAGGCTGACTCTCATTGTTCGCACACGATGCATTTCAACTGAACTCTGAAGGAGACCTTTAGATGATTTCTTTTTTCTGCCTTGGTGATTTGTATAGATCTGTTTCACTTGGTTGCCACTGTGGCATGAGGTCAGTGGTGCTGCCTGTTAAAGAGAACCTGGAGCTCTTCCTCCCCTTCCACATCACTTCCCATCACCTTCCTAGAGCATCCAAGAGGGGTGTCTCTGCAGAGTTCACACAAACTGCATGGGGTCCAGGCTGCTGCCTGCAGCTCCAGGGGTGCCTGAGTATCTCCGGGACACACTTACAACTCTTTACAAGCTGGGAACATTGCCCATAGCTCAACAACATGTGGTGACAGCTCTCAAAACCCAGGGCTCCAGCCAGGATCCTTGGATGCATCTGGGTTAGCACACACATCACAGACCCTTGCTGCAGAGGCTGATGAGCTTGGGGAAGGTCTTCAAATTTAATGTGACTTTAGTTTTCTGGAGGGTTTGCAGCCACAGAAGAGAAATGGGCATGGCAATGTTCACATCCAATCAAAATCACTAAATTCAAGTAGTGTGCACAGCAGGGCTCACCTTCAGCTCCTCTGCTGCCACACAAGGGACCTCACAGCAAAATCCCAGCAGCAGCATGCCATGCTTTGGGTACCACTGGCAGCAGAGAGCCTCACCAAGGGTGGAGAGAGAACCCAAGTTGCCTCTAACAGCTCCTCTCCACACTCAGGATGGGGTCCTACTTTTTATTCCTTGTGGCATGGTCCACAGGGAAGGAAGCTTCCCAGCTTCCCAGCCTCCTTGGAACGAGGAGAAGTGTGGGAGCGGGGCCTGTCTTCAAAGTAACAGCCTTTGCTTGCAATCAGTCATGAAGTTCAGACTTGTATGGCCCTGCTGTAAACTGAGGTCTCAGTCCTTCCTGTGATGGGCGTGAGGCATTGCAGTGTATAAATAATGGAAAGTCTCTTATTTTCCCATTCATAAAGAAAGAATCAAGAAACTGTCATTTTCATTTTTTTTTAAAAAAAAATTGCCATATGATAAAATATGCCATTTGGCTTGCAAAGCCAAGCACTTAAATGTGAGTTAATACCTGCACCACTTTAATTCAGCCATTTGCATATATGCCTTACAGCATAGCCTGAGCTTACCCAAGCAAGTACTATTTTCTTTTTTGTCACCCTGTCCCATCCTCGGTGCAAAGGACACACGATACTCCTGCTAACAATGAGGATGCTGTAATAAATAAGGCTGTTTTTATATGGTCAGCATTAAATATTAAGCCCCAGTTTTGGCAGGCGGCCACAGCCTGCACATTCCTAATTTTGCGGGTGCCCAACATGAGACCCTAGGGGCCATTTTGCAGAACTGCTGAGCACTCACAGCTGTTTTCCAAAATGCTGGCAGCTTAGCCAGCAAACTGGTTCCATCTCGAGGACTCAGTGGCACCGAGAGCCAAGAGGATCCAAGCTCTGGTCCTGCACCTGCTGCTCCTTCCCCCTGTGGCTAAAGGGGAAGTCTCTTTTTTGCTTCAAAACCAAGGAAAATAACCACTTTCTCTGGCCTCATCAGGAGCATAAATTCTCTATCATCAGCTACGAGGCAACCGTAGCAATGAACACCTTCGGAACACCACAAGACAATGAATAATGATGTATTGCCTGCAGGGCTTGGATGGCAGGCAGTAAACAAATAAAACAGGCACACGCTTTGCAGTACCAACCAAAAAATAGCAGCAGCCCCCTGCTTCACTCCTGAGCACCATGAAGCTGGCGCCCTGGATGAGGCAGTTTATGAATGTACAGAGGATGATCCCACTGGTCGGGACTGCAACCCTCTGCAGGTGGCACGTCACCCCAAATCCTGACATTTCCTAACTTTCAACTGCTTGGTTTTGTGACATAATCCCACCCCTCGCAGGGGAAGCAACTTTTCCTTCCACCTCGCCAACCTGGAATTGAATAGGTTTATAGAAAAAAAAAAAAAAAAAATTAAATTATTCTTACTATTAGGATGCCCTCAGCCACACAAAGCATTTTTGTCAGCCAGCATTTTGGTAAAGCCACAGCAGGAATAAGGTTTGTGTTACAAGGTATTTCCACGCAGTAGGGACAGAAACAGCCCAGGGCTCCAACTCCAGCTCCTTCCCACAGAGAAGTGTGTGTCATGGTGTAGCACTCTGGAGCAGGAGCATCCCAGTATGGTCATTTGAATGACGGCTTGAGCTACCCAGGGCTGGGACAGATGTCAAGTGGTGTAAGCAGCTGCTTGTAACCAAACATGGCAAGTGAAGGAAACTGCTTGGTCTCTCTTTGAATCAGCAACAGGCAAGTGCTGAAGAGTCACCAAAGAACTGCCCAGAAATACCCTCCCACAGGCTTGAGCCTGTCCCCGTCCTCTTCCAGCCTCTGCTTCTCCCTGGATGCTCCTGTCCAGGTATCCTCGTGGCTTTGTGCTGCTGCTGCTGCTGGCCCTCCCTGCTGCACCAAGATGCAGGTCTGCCTTCATCAGGCGTCTGTGGTGCAGAAGAGCCTAGAAAAACCTTTCTGCATCAGGCTTAGAAAAGCCAGAGGAACTGGCAGGGAACTGGAGTAGCTCATGGAGATGACTGAGAGCTGGGAGTGCACCTTGCTAGCGTGTGGTCTTCACTTTGCTGGAGGCAAGGGTAAAGCTATGATCTGGTATAAATAATACATAAGAGGGCTTCCCCCCCTCTCTCTTTGCAAACAGCCCTTTTGCTCAGGATTTACCATCATTCCTCCAAGTGGGCGAGACACACTCACAAGAGACTGCACTGATGTCTGACAGGGAGACAACTCCCGCAAGCCTTTTGCTCATGTGGAATAATTCCCTTGCAAATGTTGTTTGCCCACAGCAATTTGGGGAAGATCCGCCCCTCCCCCCCCCCCCCCCCCCCCCCCCCCCCCCCCCCCCCCCCCCCCTCCCCCCCCCCCGCCTTTTCCTCAGCAGACTCGAGTGACAAAGCTCAGAAGAAAAATTGTCTGCAATTCTGGAAAGCCACCCCCTCTTCCTCACTGCTAGAAAATGTCCCCTGCCTTGTGACATGTCCCTGGGTGCCTTTAAGGGTCCCCCTGTCTTTTAGGGGTTTATTTCTTTTAAAGGAGCAAGAGCAGCTGCTCCAGTCCTTTCCCAAATGAGGTTTGCCTTTCTCCCTCCATCCTTGGGTGGCAGATCAGGCACTGGGCAGCAGAGCAGTGCTGTGCCCTGCTCCCTGCCATCGGGGATGTGCTGGGCATGTCACATTCAAGCTACCTGAAAGTCCACATGGCAGGCCTGGGGCCCTGCTCGGTCACGTCCTGGTTGGAGCAACAGCTCCAAACATCCTCTCTTGCCAAACCGAGAGAGCTCCGATATTACACGTCTCTCTTAATTAGCATGAGATGCAGTGTCAGTAATAAACTGGGCAGGCAGCGAGAGGAGGGAGCAGGGCAGAATGCCCTGCGTGGGCTGTATGTGTGCACGTGTCTGTGCATGTGTATGTATGCACACGTGTACACATGCACACACAGATACACACATGCTAACGCTCACGTATATACGCCTATCCATAGGCTCACATCACATCAACTCATGGGGACGTATTCTCCCCCTTTCCTCCCAGGCAGGGCTGGAAAAGGCTGGGAAGTTTCTCTGTGGTGTGTTTCACCCCCACCCTCAGGGCTGTGCCACCCCCCAAAAGTTCAGAAATCGCAGGCTCAGCCTGCAGGGATGGTGGAAGGGGCTTGGGGCTTATTTTTGGCTTCGCTTGGGATAGGGTATCCTTTACTTCACGCCCATGTGGTCATGTCTGTGAGCTTGGTGTGTGAAATTGTACATGCACACACACAAATATACACACCCCTCATCCTAAAACCTGTTCACTGAATGCTGGACCTGTCCAGTTTTCCTCCCCGCTCCTCCGTTTCAGATTGCTCTTACTAAGACAGCTGAGACCAAAATGATGCCCAGCAAAGCCACCATGGGTCAGGTGAGTGACAAATGACACGCTGGCCCCCTCTCACAGCCCTGAGGAAGGGACAAAAGCCCTGGCTTTCCAGGAGCTGCCTGGTACCCAGTGACTACAGCCTCAACGCTGGGCTGCCCATGCTGCAAAGGAAAGACTCTGGTGCCATTCAGAGCTGGGAGAAGTTGCTCCCAGCTGCCGGCACTGAAACTGGACTGGGAACCAGTACCAGCAGGCTCTGTGGCAGGGATGTCTGTTGTTCTGCTTTATTGGGAATAAAATTGTGAGCCCTGCACAACCAGCACTTCTGCACTGTGACCACCACTCTCCTCCCCGGGGAAGCTGGTTCCTGGGGGGCAGCCCCACTGATCTCACATAGCCAGGGAGTGGGGGTGTGAAATACAAAAGAGAGACATCTTTACTTACCTCTCTCTGGCTGGGATGGACCCTCCTGTGAGAACGGCAGCTCTTCCAGCGAACCCGGTACAATCCCAAAGCAAATCCAGCAGAAAGTCCCTCCGTTGCCAGCCGGGCTCTCGGTGGACCCAGCTAGTTGGCAGGAGCCCCCGCTAGCCAGCCGCTCGCCCCACGGAGAGGGCAGAGGAGCCACGCAGTGAGATGGCAGCGTGGGAAAGGGACTGTAATCCTCCGTAAATAATAAATAGGGGGAGAGGGAAGGAGAGAGAGAGGCGGGAGAGGGAGCGACTGCGCGCAGCGAAGTGACAGCTGGGGGTACATCTGCGATGGCAGCAGCACACGCACAGGAGCACACACAGACCCTGCAGAGGAGTCACCCCGCCAGGCAGGCAGGATCTGCTCCCAAACACCCAGAGGAAGGAGCTCGGGAGGTTTTCATGTCTCTCAACCCATCCTGGAGAAAGGGTTGGTGCCGTCAGTCCCCATCTCTCCCTCCTCCCCACCTGGCCGCCATCCCTCTCCGGGTGCTGGGAGCCGAGGGGCTCAAGGAGGGATGAGGAGATGCTGGGGTGGGGGGGGGGGCTCCCTGCAGCCCCTCGGGAGGTAGATTGGTCAGGCACAGGTTATGAGAGGAGGCACCGAGCCGAACGCCTCCTCCCCTCCTTCCATCCCTCCCCTGCCTGCTATGGCTGATGACAATAAACCCGGAGAGAAAGGCGACCAGGAGGAGCGGGGACGAGCCCTGCTGTCGGGTGGGTTTTGTGTAGGGGTGAGGTTGCAGCAAAGGGGAGGCAGCAGGGGAGAAAACAGGGGGTTTGGGAACAGGGCACCCTGTTCTCAGCAGGAGGAGGTAGCGTGTCTGGCAGTGGGACTGAAGGGAGAGGTGACCACAGCAGGTGTCCAGGTGCACCCTGCCCAGCCACCGTGGCTGAGCCCACAGGATGCTCTAACCCTTCCCTGCTTGGGTGCAGCATGACCCAGCCTCAGCTTCCTTGGGGATCTGGGGAGAGCTTAGGAGTGCTGGCAGTGCTGGTTGTGTGATGAGAGGACTGGGTGAGGAACAGGACCCACAGTTTGCCCCGCTGGATTTGGTGTGCAGCAGGGAGAGCCTGCTGAGCTGGAGATCCAGTGAGAGGTGAGAGGTGCAGTTACATCCACGCCATGGCAGAGGCATCCCCTGCCCTCCCTGACACAGCCTCCTGGTAGAGGGATGCAGCAAGCACCCGAATCCATCCCACTGCCTCTGCGCTCTCCTGTGGGCTCCTGCAGCCTGCCACCCCCTCAAAATCAGGGGTTGCCTTCCTCCAGCTTGCTGAGGATCCCAGTAGCCAAATTTTCAAGAATTACTGTTGTGCCCATCCCCTTGAACTGCTTATTCTGTCAGGTCCAGTAACATAAGCAGGCTGCCCTCGGTTTTGGGCTTTTTGTTATTTTTAACTTGCCTGGAAGTTATTTTTTAAGTCAAACTTTGAGTGGGGTAGTGGAAATTCCCATTTCCACTGCTGGCTCAAGAGGGAAAATGGGAATATTTCAGAAACAGGGAATGGGGAATGCAAACAGACAGTGTAGGCTGCCCTGCTGTTGTGGTACCTTCTCCCATTTGAATCACTGGTTTTTATTTAAGCATCAAACCGGCAGCTGTGAAAACAGGTTTTGAATGGTAAGGTGCATCTCGATAAGCAGGATGTGATCTTGCGACTCTCTTGTGCCTTTTTGTCATGTGCAAGGCCCAAGAATTAAATCTAGGGGAAAGCTCCTTATGAGAACAGCATATGGATAATCAAGGAGACAAGCCAGGGGAGGCAGACAGAAAGAGAGACGAGCAGAGGGTGAGCTAATGAGGCAAACACGCTCAACGGAGGGATGAACAGGTGGAGGGGAAGGTTCTTCTTTCCACGGTGAATGGCAGCACACGACTCTGGAGAAACCCAGCTGCGGCCATGCAGCAGGTGCTGCTGGCTGGTGGGAAGCTGTGCAGGGGTCTGGGTAGCTCATCAACATGGTGAAACAGCATTCAACTGTGCAAGGTCTGCAGCATTGCTTGTCTTCGTGTTTTATTGCATTGCTGGGAAGCCACAGTTGCACAGGCCATTTGCACATTAGTAGGAGGAAAACTATGAGCCGTGGTCTCTCCGGGGGCTCTACGGTTGTTGCTGTGCTGCACTCCAGGGCCACTCATCATTTCATGGACTGCAGATCTTCCCGCTCCTGCAGCATGCTGTATGACACCAGAGCAAAAAGGGCTGATTAATGATCAGTTATATTCCATAACAAGGAGAGGAGGAGTTTGTTCTGGTTTTCTCCTTCTCACCTGAGCCGTGGCATCATTCCTCACCTCAGACTGAATCACATCTTTCCTCCTTCCTACCCATCCTCACTAGGAGCCTAAAGGCACCCAGGCAACTACTTGTTACTAGCACTGGGAGGACTTTTGTGGCCTTTTTCTCCTCAGCTTACACGTTTTCCTCAGGCCACCTGAACACGTGGAAGTTTCTCACAGTTCTTGCCCAGAGCTGCCAATCCACCTTGACTGGCAAGGAGTGGTGCTTCCAGGCAGGAGCATGGAGCAATCTCTCTAGCATGATTCCCTGTGGTGGGTACCATCCAGACAGAAAAAAACCTAGCAGCAAGGCAGAATATCCCCCAGATTTGCTTTCAATGATTTCTTCAGACTGTTGTGATGTTAGGAGGAGTGTGGTGCTCACTGCAGCTCCGTGGGGAATAGCTAGAAATGTGGGCTGGATCACTGGGAAGGAAGAACCGGTGCAGAGAAGATGAGTAAGCACAAGCCCTACAGAGAAGTTAGGGCTGCAAATATTGCATCCAAAGGAAAAGGGTTGCTGACAGATGGCACAAACAGGTTAGACATGGCTGTGAGCAATGTGGAAAGAAGAAGGAGCAAGCTGGGAGACTCTGCTTTCTGTCCCTGCCACCAGTGCAAGCCCCAAGGTACTCTCCTTCCTCAGGTTGCAGACAACAGGCTGAGCTCAGTACATGCTACTTATGCCTCCTGGTCAGAGGCAAGGAATCACAACCAGGGGGAAAGCTCCTTTTGAAGAACAGTTTGAGGATAAATGTTCCCACTTGCAAAACCACAGGCCATGGAGTAAGACTCTGCATTGCGAGGTTAGTTGTGTGGGTATCAACTCCTCTTCAAGTCTCAAGTCTCTCCTCTCTCCACGTGCTGGGTAATGTTCCATCCCATTGATGTGATCTGCTCTGATACGGGGAAATAGCTCTTTCTTGAGATGGTTTTAAAGGATAGCGACAAATTTATTTAAAGCTCCCATACCAAATCAGACGCGTGGGCCTCATCGGACTCGGCAGCAACAGCACCGTTTGCCTTCTGCCACAGGCTGCTGGTTTGTCAGCAGGGGCACCAAGCCAAACCATGCCTGCAATAGCCCCACTGAAGCTGATGAATTTTCACCTCACCTGGATTCAGCCCCGTCCTTTCTCCTCTGTTGGCCTCCTTTGTATTTGGTTTGTGCTCTGTGAGGCTTAGGGCAAGTCAGCTCTACAAAATCACTCCCTTCTCCCACGTACAGGCAGTGAGATTCAGTCTATGGCAGGGAGAGCTGGATAAGAAAGGTGCCCATGAGTGGGATTTGGTAAGATAGGATTTTGGAATGATAGGAAAAGGACTCTGGCAAAGAAGACAGGGCTGATGCCAGGTTGCCAGGGTCTCTGTATGTGCCGCAAGAAAATTTACCATTGCATACACCAAATTTAATTCGTACACATCTGAATTAGAGCATCAGATCATACTGTTAACTTAAAAGCACCCACATGGTGTGATTCAGATTTAAAGGATCTGTTCCCCACTTTGAAGCTAATTCAGACGAAATCTGTAGAAACAGCAACACTTCATCCGCCCAATATTGGTGGCTGTGAAAAAAAGCTCAGACTCTCCCTCTCTGTACTTCTTTTTCTCCCTCACTTGCACTTTACATTCTATTTCAAGGTCCTGCTTGAGGCTGTAATTCCTGCAGAGCTCTTGGATTCAACTAGTTGACACACAGCCCCGTTGTTCCCTGTCACCGCGCCAGGCTGTGCCGGTTGTGACGTCTGCTTGTAGGCAACCTACCCTGCGGGGGGACAGCGAGGTTATTCTGTCGGGGAGACCCTACACCATTTCTTCATCTTCAGGAACGTGATGCTGGAAATAGAAGAGAAATTAAGCCGAGAAATTAGGACGCACTTCATTAAGAAACACACACACACACACACTTTTGCTCAGCAGAGCGTGCAGGAGGCTGGGACCGGGTAACAAAGCATTACTTCTAATCAACAGGTTTCCATCCAGTGGCATTCATATTTTTGTGCTTTTGTAGTGGTTCAGGAACAGTCTAAATCATTATGGTCTCCTCTGGAGACAGGTGGGTTTTCAAATGAATCCCTTCCTCACACTGGCCTGTTTTATTTCTGATTGATGCTGGGGGGGGGGGCCAGATTTGAGGCTGGGGTGATCAGAAACATCCATTCCCAAAGACAAAGAAGAAAGCTCACGCGCTCACCCTCCTGGGATTTTTTTGATTTTTTTTTTTTCTGGGATTTTATTGTTGTTAATTTGTTTGTAGCTCTGCAGCCTTGAGTGGCAGAGAGGTGTCAGTGTCCCTTTTTCCTCTACCTTGCTAAACCTCTGACTCTCACTCGGCAGTCTGACTCAGCGCTCATCCCCCGATGCTTGGCAGCAGGTCGCGATTGCGATTTCCATCCCGTCACCTCCTTTCCTAACTTGTGTTTGTCTTTCTCTCCTCTTTTTTTCTCGTTTCCTGTAGCGGTGGGTGTGCAGATTAAGCTGGAGTTGCTCCAACGCAAGTTTTGGATGGCCACGCAACAGGTAGGAGCACCAGCAATCGTGTCGAGAGATAATTTAATGCTCCTCGTCAGTTAGGTGGAGGCTCTGTTACGTCACATACGGTGGCATTCTGATGGTGGCTTGTGTGAAATCCATATTAAAAGATTTCTGAAAGAGATAAGTTTGAAGTCACACATTTCTGTAATCCTTCGACGGCACTAATGCTGTGTGAGCCGGGAGTCTGTTCCGCAAATGCCATGATGACAGTGTCAGCATCCTGGCCTGGCATTAGCTCTGCTGCATCTGACACATTTAATTGAGGAAATATGTTTTGTGCTCGTTCAGCCTTTCAGAAACCTCATGGAAATCTGCAATTTTGGGCACATGGAAAAAAAAAAAACCAAACAAAAAAAGAACCTACCGTCCTCTCTTATCATCTTGATAATGATAACACAATGCTACCAGCTTGCCAAAATAAAAATTATTTGCTCCAGGGGTAAGCTTTCAGTGTTGTCCTAATTTTAGACACTCTTTGTGGACTGAGAAAAGTGAAACAATTAAAACAGCCCCCCCCGGACTGAGAGGCAGGAAAAGTGAAACACCCTTCCCTTCCCACCCAGGGGCTTTCCCCTCAGGCCTAGCTTTTGGGGAGGGATACTGGGGGGGTGAGACTGATGGGACTGAAGCAGCACAGAGCAGAAGCAGCTCTGCTGTCAGGAGAGGGAACTGTCGTCAGAGGGGGATGACAGAGAAGAGGGGAGGGCAGGAGGTTGCTCATCGGGAGCAAGCACATGTGGGGAACAGAGAAGCACAGAGTTGGCAGCGGTGGCAGGAGCATCCTCGGAGGTGGGAGATCACGTGAACCTAACCTGAGCTAAAAAGACTTCTGCAAGCACATTAGCACATCCTGAAGCATCAGCAGAGAGCTTCCTTTTAAATAAAAATAATCTCCTGAGGGCCATAGCCAGGCAGTTCTCACATAAACAAGCCCACATGGGTGTTAAGTGAATCCTGGAAGGCTTATTAAAGAAACTGAAAGGAGACCTGGGTGCCAAGTGCCTGCACGCCACAGCCCTGGTAGGTGCTGGTATGAAAACAGCTTCTTGGGACGTGAGTGCCATTTGACAGAGGGCTGACTGACTAATAGATTTTGTTTTCTCTCTCCTGCCCACATCACCGCACGCTGTGATGTCCACCCTGGATGTCCACGCTGTGTCTCCTGTCTCCCAGCCCAATGACAGTGATGTAAGTAGACCAAAGCTGGGGACGGGGAGGCATCCCGGCCTGCCTTGTCGCAGCTCGGCTTCTTAATTGTGTCGTTTGCATGCCACTGTCCCTTGTCTGCAGTCACTGGAGACTGTCATAGGCAGATTTCTCTTCACCGTAATTTTACCTTTGGCAAAGCTAAAAGTGCTCTGGGTCACAGCGTTTCAGGGACCTGACCAACAGCAGGAGGATGCTGTGAGGTAGGCTGGTCTCCAAGGAGCGAGCTGTGCCCATAAAACAGTAGATGTGGTCTCAGAGCGACCAAGGAGCTCACCTTCAGCTCTGCCCCTACCTCAGGGGCTCCCTGCAAGCTGTTGGTGCTCTCAGATCAGCATGGTTCCACTGCTGCATGTCCAGCCCAGGACCAGGCACTGCTGGAGCTTCTCCAGGTCTGGAAGAGGAGCAGCAGCAAGACTCGGTCCTCCCACTGCTGAGGAAGATGCTGTGAGACACGAGCCCTTCTTGTGGAAGGAACCACTCTGGTTCACCTGGGATTTTGTTCTGATTTCCAAGCTGTGGGCTCTGTGTTATTCCCTGAGTCCATAATAGTGGTTCATTGTGGCCGTGTTTCTCTGCTGACCAAAATAAGGAACACACCAGGGATGAAGTACAGGGCTACTTCTCTGCATATGTCTAAGGAGACAAAACAACCCCATAATCTTTTGTGGTGAGGCAAGAGTGAGACAATGCTTACAACTGTGGCTAAAGGGATGTTTTTAAACTGTCATGCCTAGAGCTTCAAAAAGCCAGTCAGGGTTGGAGCATGAGCACGCCATATTGCAAAGCCATAGGGCTTGAAACAAAATCAGACATCACCAAACCTCCACTGAAGTTGAGCAGAGGGATGGAAGCCTGAAACTATTGGCTTTGTTCTTCAAAACTCAAGAGGAGAAACAAATTCTAACTGAAAGCAATGGTACTGTTGTGGTTTGAAATGACAAATTCACCTCTTATTACGGAGAATCATCCAGAAAGGGGGCTTGTGTAAGGGTTGCATGGAAATTAAGGACAGCTGGCTGGGAGCAGACAGGCTACACACAGCCTGTCCTTCCCTGACCACAGAAAACCTCTGGCAGGAAGGGGACCCCGTGCACAGAAATGACAACACCATGTCAGTTTTCTTCCCTCCGCTACTAGAGAAAATAGCATTAAAGTATAATACAAAGAGACAGACTCACACAGTCACAGCAAACAATTATTAAATCAATAAGCACCTGAAGGGCTTTATTACTCACCACTTAACCCCGCGCATCCCCACCCGGTTCAGTGTTGTGAAAACACATGTCAAGTTTGGTACACAGAAATCCTAAATGAAACAAATGGATGGTGCCTTGGGCTACATGAGCACCATTCACATCCAATTTTATCATTAGCTGTCTGAAGAATAAAGAAACCAACAACAACAACAACAAAAAAATCCCCGCCTGGGAAGTATCCTGATCTAAAATACTATGCCCATGTGTTTAGTCCAGATAGTAGCAGATGCTAAAATGCATGCTGGTTTCTCACTGGTGCACAATAACCTTTGCTTTCACAGCCAGAGAGCTTGTTGCTGTCCCCTTTATTAACAGGTCTCTGCTCGAGGTGTGTGGGTACGGGTGGAAGCGTGTCTGGGAGGCAGATGCAGGATCAGAGCCCTCAGCAAAGGGGACATTGCTTAGAAGTGGGGAGTACACAGAGCCACGAGTGGCCAACTCAGGGGGTGGCACTGGTGTTGAGTTGTCTTGTTGGAAATGCCAGTTAAATTACAGAGCTTTATGAGATGCTGGTTTGGAGACCTTTAGCTGGGTGGTCTCAATGGAGGGACCGTGAGTTGAGATCACGCCATGGTTAAAACCCTGCTTTTCCTTTCCAGTGCAGTGCCTTGGATGGTGCCTGTCCTCTAAGCTGTCAGGATGACGTAAGTTGCCCAGATTTCTTCTCTATACTTGTAATGGGTTGATTGACTACCTGCTCTGTGGAGATCTTTGTCTCCCCAAAAATCAGGTGTTGCCTATCATCTCCTCACAAGAGGTTGCACACCTGGGGCAGGACCTCATGCTCTTGAGACAAACCTGCAGTTCAGGACTTCCTCTTAGCTACAAGATGTCAACTGAGCCTGGGTAGGGGCGTGGGTATTCTAGCCAATGACTCTAAGGAGAGTCCATCTCCTCTAAGGCCATCTCACTAGCATCCCAGGTCTGCCAAAGAGCATGGCTGTCAGCATGATGTACGCATGCTGGACATCCCTCTTTGCATTTCCTCCACTGCTTCAACCTTGGTCTCAGGCATATTTGGGACAGAAGCTCCTCTGCTCTGGAGAGTGGGAACTGGAGAATTTCCCTTCTCTGTTCATGTAGGATTTTCTCCGCATCCTAGTGAGACCTACAGGTTCTAATCTAAACTCTGTGCCTCCATTTCCTGCTCTGCAATTTAAAAATAAGACCAGCACTGCTGATACTCAGTGGTGAGGAGAGGGTTGTTTCATGAGTGGTTATAAGACTCTGAAATCTGAAGATGGAAAGCATCAGATACCATTTTATTAAAGAGAAGTGCTCTCCAAATATCCTGTCGCTTCCTGTGGGATGTCTTGTCTTCTTAAGTGTGTCTCAGAGCCTGCTAGACCTGCACACAGCCCTGGAAAGGGACAATCTCCATCACAGACAGTTCACAAAGTGAAAAATGCCTCAAAATGGAGGCAGAAAGGGGAACATCAATTGTCTAAAACCCATGGTAGCTGAGCTTTGGGGCTAGGTATGGACATGCTGAGGCTGTTGCCACAAGCACAAGCCCACACCGCCCCATGCTGCACTCAGCAGTATGTACCAGACAACCACAGAAAATGCTGTCTTTAATGTTGCTTCTCTTTCATCTCTACAGATTCTGAATTGCTTCCTCATTGATAATAATGGCTTTATACTTGTTTCCAAAAGACCTGCAGAGGTAAGAGAGCACAAGAGGAGAAGGAGAGCATGCTTGGCCCGTTCCTAAATAACTCACCAGAGCTGGTTAAAACAAATTAAGTTCAATTGTGTAATAAGGGTGGCTGAGGTATAATTAAATTCAGCTGTGTGTGAGGGGGAAGCCTCCCGGGTGAGTGACAGCCCGTCCTAGGTAAGGAAGGAGTTTGCTGTGATAAGGAAGGAACTAGTCAAAATATCTTTTTATCAGAAATGAGGAAATTAGTCTCCTTTCCCTCAGCACAGATGCTACTAAGAAATGATCAGAGGCAGGCCCAGAAGGCAGGTGTGCCGTGACAAGGGAAGGGAAAGGAGCGTGTTTTGAGCAACTCTGAAGATGAAGCAGGCATTCTTCAGGAAAGGAAACTGAGGGCATGGTAAGTGTAAAATGCTAAAGGCAAAGAGGAAGATGAAATCATTTGAGCAAATTGGAAGCAGGAGCACACCTGAAGAGCTGGAGGATTTACTCACGGAGGTGAAAGGAATAAGAAAAAATACTTCAAATGGTAATAAAAATATAAGCAACAGAGGTTGCTTCCTTTCCTCCTGACTATTTCTATGGAGCTGAAGGGACAGAGTTTGTGATGTGAGACCCAGCACAGTCTGGGTAAAGGCAATGCTACCAGCCACTGCCTGGTTTAGCTATACTTTTCTGCATTCTAGTAAATTCACCACAGAGCTATTTGTTTCGTAATAATAAAAGGCCATAGATTTGAGGGTCAGAAATTGATGTGTTGGAATAGTCTCATAAACTAGAAAACTATAAATCAGTAGCAAGAGTGGGCTTATAGACGACATGGGAAACGAAGAGGTTTTGTTACTGATGTGTGGAGTTTCCTTAAAATTGCCACAGTACTGGAGTTAACAAATACTGTATGCATATTTCCAAAAGGCAGTAGATCTGATTCCAGAAATTACTTTCTTCAAGATGTGACAAACGGGTTGAGATGGAAATTAGAAATAAATAAAGTAGCAGAACACCTGACAGATGTGCTTGGGACAAGCAGCACAGCTTTTATAAAGGAAGAAAAGCTGTCTTATCAGCTATAGTTCTTTGCAAGTGTGAGTAAATCACGAGATAAGGGAGAATGGATGACCTGCTGCATTTCAGTTTTTTCTAAGACCCTCTTACAAGAGGCTGTTAAAGAAGTTCTGGTTAAAGAGTGAAGCATGAAGTAGTGCTGTGGATCTCAAAGTAGATGGGAAAGAAAAGAAAGAAGAGGAATTTTTAGATGGATGTTTAGACACAAAACATCAGGTTTCTGATGAGTCCTGTGGTTTCATACTTGTGTTGGTTAGTATATTCAAAATAGGCTGACAAAGAAAAAGGTGAGATTGTGAATTCTGCAGGCACTAGAGAGTAAGTTCAGAGGGCCAAAAAAAAAAAAAACCCACAAACAAAAATTGAAAAATAAGGGAGGAAAATGCTGTCAAGTTGTATTGGCTCCCTACTCTGGGAGGCCATGTCCTGCTACGTGTTCAGGATGGGCTGGTAGTCTTAGGAGTCACTGGTTCCTCCTCTGGCCCCTGTTGCATTTTCATTTATTGAGTCCTGTGGCATGTGTCACCATGGGCAACGGTGACAACACCCTTTAGGTACCATGTGTACTGTTCATCCTCAGCAACCACCCACCTGAGTTCTATCTCGGTGTTTTTCCTGCATCTTATGGAAAAATGGATTTTTCAAAAAGCTCGTCTCTGAAAGATCTGACTAGCAGAAACACGGCATTATAGTGAATTTGGGTAAATTATAAACATTATCCACATGCCTCCAAGATCAGGCATTTTGGCAGGCACCAGAGCTGTCATCTCTTCCAGCTTTTACCTCTTCTGGCCTCGGAGAGTTCACTGCTACTTTTCTTCTGATTTCTTTATCTTCTTCCAGTTATTTCTTTTATTTCCCAGTGGCACCGTGAGAGTCCACACTGTTAAACCCCACAGGGAATTCAAGACAGCAGCAACATTAACTCCATACCCTGGGTTTCATAGTCTTGCTACCTGAATATTGCTGTGTGGGATCACTTGCTGCTGTGTGGCCTTCCCTGCCCCATCCCACACTTCTTCCTCAGTGCATCCTTTAACGTAATAAAAAAAAAAAATAATAAAAAAATCCTGTAGCTGGATTTTTGTGGGTTTTTTGCCTTTCTGGAGAAGTCAGCTTGTTCACTGCCTTCCTCCCCAGCCTCATATCAGGCACCAGAACCGGTAAGAGTGGTTCAGCTGCATGGGCCAGCATTTCAGCCCAGCAGGGAGAAGGGCATCCTGCCTGCACGCTGCCTCTTCTACCCCACCGGCTGTGATGGGAGGGCGCTTATTAGATGCTGAAGGAGTGAGGGTGCATGGGCAAGACATCTACCCCGCTGTGTCGCACGAGCTGTGGTGGATCCAGCACAACCAGGACCCCAGAACCATCCCTGCTTTCCCAAGGAAGGCAGCCGAGGAGTTTTTGTGTCCAAAATGCCTGCTTCCTGGAGCAAAGTGCAAGCTAAGAGCTTGGGGGTGTTCAGTCTGGAGAAAAGGAGGCTGAGGGGAGACCTTATCACTCTCTACAACTCCCTGAAAGGAGGGTCTAGAGAGGTGGGGGTCAGTCTCTTCTCCCAAGTCACAGGCGACAGGACAAGAGGAAACGGCCTCAAGTTGCACCAGGGGAGGTTCAGGTTGGATATTAGGAAACATTTTTACACGGGAAGGGTTATTAAGCCTTGGAATGGGCTGCCCAGGGAGGTGGTTGAGGCACCATCCCTGGAGGTGTTCAAAAGACAGGTTGACATGGTGCTGGGGGACATGGTTTAGTGATGTTTTGTTGTCAGACTTTGATGGTTGGACTAGATGATCTTAAAGGTCCCTTCCACCCTAGATGATTCTATGATTCTATGAAGGGACCCACACGTGTGTACCCTGTGGAAACCTGCCCAGAGCCAGGAGTTAGGAGAAGCAGAGCAAAGGGATGTCTGGGAGAGCAGCAGCCAGTCACTGGAGGAAGCATGTCCAGAGGAGAGCCACCAAGCTGGTGAAGGGTCTAGACAACAAGTCAGGTGAGGAGAGGCTGAGGGAACTGTGTATGTTTAGTTTGGAGAAGAGGAGGCTGAGGGGGGACCTCATTGCCCTCCACAACTACCTGAAAGGAGGTTGTACAGAGGTGGGGGTTGGCCTCTTCTCCCAAGGGAATAATGACAGGACCAGAGAAAATGGTCTAAGGTTGTGTCAGGGGAGGATTAGATTAGATATAAGGAAGAATTACTTTACTGAGAGAGTGGCCAGGCACTGGAACAGCCTGTCCAGGGAGGTGGTGGAGTCACCACCCCTGGAGGTATTTAAGAAAAATATATTCGTGGCACTTCAGGGCATGCTGTAGTGTCCGGGATTGTTGGGTTGTGTCTGTCTGTGGGTGGGTGTGGGGTGTTTTTGGTGTGTGTTTTTGTTGGGTTGTTTCTGGTTTGGGGTGGGGGTATTTTTTTCTGGTTGGACCCTATGATCTCAAAGGTTCTTCCTCCCAACCATGAATATTCTGTGATTCTCTAATGAGACCTGCTTTTGCAAAATGTCACTTCAGAACAGGACGGCTCTGGTTTGTGCCAAGTGATGTTTTCCTGTGTTACCACCTGCACAGGCCACCTCAAACAGCATCGAGGTGCTGAATGTCTGATCCAGTGTTAAAAGCCAGTTTGATGACACTTTCCTGAACACGTTCCCTAAGCTTTACCCTCAAGTACACTAATAGCTCCTCATATCTTTGTACCTATAGGAACGACATCCTACCTGGAGAAATTGGCTCGGGCACCACCACCTCTAGACAGGGTGGGCCCCATTTAGAGTCCTGCAGTGGCCCCCCTGCCCTTGCCACGCTGGCTGCAGCTTGCCCTGCATTAAATCCCAGGGTTTCGAGCTCCTGCTGGGGCTGCAGACTGGCATTAAATGGAAGCAGCTGGCCTCCTCACCGCCCTAATCAGATTGAAAGAGTGAGGGAGGTGAAAAAAAGTGTCTGAGACGATTACAGCCTAAAATGCTCAAAGGGGAGTTGATGTTCTGTATCGATTTATACAGTGGAAGGCCTTCTAAAGCCTGTTGGGAAGAGGCTCACAACCACGTAACACTACAGTTGGGTCATTACCGTATGATCTTAGGTAAATCTGCCTAAGGGTTAGGGGTTGGTTTTTTAGTGGAAATGCCCCACTCAAATAAATGAAGTCATCTGTCCTCTGCTAATACGTGCTAAGTGACTGCTAGCCTATCAGTGGAAAAGTAAAATGTCTCCCCAGACTGTGTGAATGCTTCCCTAACATACGGGAGCTATTTACTGGGTTAAGACCCACAGGCCAGGAAGGTGGATGGTGGACAGCTTGTATCTGCATTTTTATTATTTACGAGTATTTTATTTACTCACTTGCAAACAAAGGAGTGGACTTGGCAGATTTGGAGCTTTTTTGCAATAGATTTGTCATGGTTTACTAATCAGGAAAGCCAGAGCTGTTGTTTGTTTGAAGAAGTCTTTAGAGCAGCGGTTCCCAGATTTGGGATTGGGCCTGTATTTGAGCTTATTGGTTCCAAAATGTAAATGGGACCGGAGGACCACGAGCTCCACTCAGGCTTGCAAGAGGGATTTGGGGGTTGTTGCCCCCCAAATGCGACTTTTTCTAGGTCAGAGTCTGTGTCTGGCTGTGCCAATGCCTAGTGGAGGAGACTCAAGTGGAAGAGACTCAGGCTCTCAGATCCAGAGAGCGTCGATTCACAAAAACCCCCAGGAGAGCCCAAGCCTCCCTGTGACTCAACATGCCTGGATCTCTGCAGCTTCAGAGGCTGCCTTTCTCCATCACAAGCTGCAGGAACTTAGGTGGGCTAAATAATTTCCAAGCACGCTAGGAATGGTGCAGGATGCCCAAGTGGTGACGGGGAAAGTCCTCCCTCAAGCTCTCCATCCAGCCACAGGACAAAGCACTACCTCCTTATAAAACACTCCTTACGTGTAGTAGGCCTCCTGACAAACTGGATCGGCTGGAGCCATCGAGCATTGGGAAATCTTACTGTTGACAGTTTATTTTGGCTTTCTCCTTTCTTGTGCTTGCAGACTGGAAAATTTTTGGGTGCAGTGGATGGCTCAGTAATGACCCAGCTGATAAACACGGGCATGTTCAGGCGGTAAGTGGGGGATCTCTGCACTGTACTTCTCTTTTTTCAGCTGGTGTGTGGGTCGGAACATATTGGCCCCCACAAGCAGCACTTGAGGAGGGGAAAATGCACATGCTGATGCATGTGGCTCTTATTTTGCTACCAAAGCTCCTTTGGCTA
The DNA here is from genome assembly GCA_004320125.1 of Scolopax mira. Lineage (NCBI taxonomy): Eukaryota > Metazoa > Chordata > Aves > Charadriiformes > Scolopacidae > Scolopax > Scolopax mira. Next base: position 111,461 of record BJBW01010219.1, read on the forward strand.
CCTGCCCCCTCCCCTGACTTGCTCAGCCATCCTCACCACACACCCTGTTTCTCCTCATCTCCTGCTCTCACACCTGCTGCAGACCTGCTCCTGATCTCTCTGTGGCCACAAAGAAGCTGCTCCTCTGTCTTTTACAGGGCAAGATGCTATGGGAAACACTTGTTGGCATTTTTGGTGAAGTCCTTCAGTTCCTCCTGCCACTTGGAAAGTCTTTCTATGAGCAGTTTTCTGAGAGACCCTCAGATGGGGCATTGCAGCTGGCTGAGCACATTTCTCTCTCTCCTAAAAATACCTCTTGTTCCTCTCACCACTCCCCCAGCCCGTGTCAAAAGACAGTTCAGAGTTTCAGTAGCTTGAAAACAGGAACTAGGGGGACCTGAGGCAGTTGATACAATTATAATTCTCCTGCTTCAGAGCCTGCTTTACTTACCATCTGAAATTAGGGACGTCTTTCCTCCCGTGATGACCCAGTTACATTAATCTGGGGCCTCTATTTCTCACTTTGTGAGCTCCAGCACTGGCCAAACAGCAAAGACACGTGTAAGCAGGACACCGCTTTACTTCTTCCATAGAGGAAATTTTTTTTAGAAGAAGTGATGCACACTGACACGTGTCCCCTGGACAGTTGCATTGCTTGCTTTTGACTGCTTGCTCGTTTTGCTTTGGTTGCAGGGTGACCATGTATGATTATCAAGCAATGTGCAAAGTACCCTACCACCACCACAGCGGTGCCCGGCCTCTGCTCAGCGTACGTATCTCTCAGCCCTCTCTGGGCTTGGCCATGGAGGCTTTCTCCTAGGACATCTCCAACACCTTGATGTAGCACGCTCTCCAAAAGAGCTTAGTAGCTGTTTGCTTCCAAGTGATGGGAATGCCCAAACTCATCTAAGGTAGATTTCTGAGGCAGTGATGGCCACTGACAGTGGTTTTCAATTTGGCTTTCTATTGGCATATAGCACCTCACAGAAAATAAGGACCAGGGAGAGGACAGGAACTTGGACTATGCCAGGCTTCTCCTAAAAGCTGAGGAACCAGCTTGCAGCTGAAAGGAACAGAAGTGCTTTTACAGGACATGGTTTTACTCAGCAGCTCAAAAAGGAGAGTTGTGCTGCCAGGAAAGAGAGCATCTGGGAAGAAGCTGTCACCCTCTCAGGGACGCATGAGTGGGCTTGGGGTAACAAAGAGAGGGGTTAAAGCTGCTGAGAAATGCTGAAAGCCCAAGGCACAAGCTATCCGAGTGAATAGTTTTGCCAGAATGCAACCTTTCTTTAGTCTGAAACAAACTAAAAATCTAATCCCACTCTACCTTCCTAACCTGGCCTCAGCTGGGCTGAACTCAACACTCAGTTGTAGTTACTCAACACTCAGACTACTTTAAATGAGTTGAAGCAGCCCTAAACAGGTGTGTATTTATTGCTGTTATGACCGGGGGTTTTAATACTTTAAAATGTGGTGTGCTGGAAGCACATTCTACAGCATGACATGGTCTTTTTTTCCCAGTAAAAGAATTTCCAACTGATTCTTAATTTTTAATAATGGGTTATGTTTTTAACACTATATATCAGTTTTGGCAGTAGCTATAGATAGATAAAATATTGTGATTGCAGTGAAAATACTTGCTTGATCCTATACTCGAGAATTGTGATTTCTGAAAGAAATGTCACAAAACATGATCTGCCAAAAACCAGGTGAACTGGGAAGAGAATAAAAGGGTGAGCATTCAGCCTTCATCTCCTCCTTTCCCCTCTTAGAAAAACCCTCAAAAGGAAGAAATCAAGGAAAGTCCATTTTTCATATGCATCATTCAAAGGGAAAATCAGTCAAATTCCCGACCCTCTGTACGTTTTACTATTTGCTGAGTTATTTTGGGTGAAAGAAGTCAGTTAGCAGCAATGGAACATTATTTCGTGTCCTGTAACTGCTGCATCTGTTTTGGGTTTGAGGGTACGGGCATTATTATGAGGGGGAGAGATGAAAATTAGACAGGGTTACCATGAAGAAAGGAAGCAGCAGGATCCTCTGCAGATGAACTGTCTCTGGGACAATCCGGGATTTCCAATTTGTAGCTGAAAAGCAGGAAGATGATAGAAGTCATGACATCTTGAGGAAAAGCTGGGTGAAAGCACAGTTAAGCATAATCAATCAGTGGCAGATAATACTAAATCCTGGGCAATGCTGTAGCTTGTCCCAGAAACACCACTTGCTATCAGAATATAAAAGCATCCTAAACTGGTGGTGTCCCATTTAGCTGTGTTTCTCTCCTGCTCTGAGCTCTCAAGGTCGCCCAAACTGGAGAGAAATCATCAAGCAATTACATCTTCAAAGTCCTTCATACATTTGTGATAAACTCCCTGACCCTGACGGGGAGGGGGTGAGAAGATATTATTAGTAGCACGGCAGCTCTGCTGGCTTTTGATGTATTTTGAACATTTTCCAGTGATGCCCAGGCCTCGAATTTCCAGCCTGTCTTCAAGAGCTCCGATCAGTGGAGGGAACTGGTCTGAAACGTGGGGTCCTGCATAACAATTATAAACTCTCTGACCGGGTCCTTATGGTATTTCTCATTTCTTCTTTTGTTCTCCAGCCAATTTATGCCTTTCTAGCTGCAGTGAAATGGCTGATAAGTGATTTCCTCATGTGAGTACCAAAAGATGGGGGTGTTTGGGAAGCTCGGATCAAGGTGGGGGGGGGCAAGAGCAGAGGGAGCTATACAAGGGGAGGCCCCCAGCACAGGGCACCACTCTCAGCCTTCTCCTGACATTCAGCTCAGCCCCTCGCTCCTGGGAGACAGAAAGCTATTACTATTCCCATTTTGCAAACGGAGAGGCAGAGGCCCAGAGCGGGTCTGGGATTTACCTGAAGTCACTCAGTACAAAGTGGCAGAGTCAGAAATAGGACTCGGGTCTCCCGGGGCCTCGTGCGGATCCTTGATGCTAAAGTCCTCTTGCCTGTCTCCTTTGCCCGTGACGAGCGAACGCCCACCTTCTCTTCACAGGGGGCAAAGGTTGAAGGAAGGAAGCTGGGGAGCTCAGGTCTGAGGGACAGGCAAGGGAGGAGAGAAGGGAGGTCTTGGATCAAACCCTGGATTCAGGTTCGCCTCAAAGTGCTGGGGGGAACTGGAGTTCAAGTTCAAAGAAGGATGAAAGTGCCGCTGCTCAGCTTGCTGGGTGGGCAAAAGGCAAGGTGTGGAAAAGATCCAGCTCCTAGGGCTTGAGCATAATTCATAATTATTCAATGTGATGTGCAGCTACCTCTGTGCAGGCTCCCTGATGGCCACCCGTGGGGCTCACGGTGACTGGATCCCCTCCCAGTCTCAGGGGTTGCCATACTCGGTCCTTCCTTCAATGGTGGGGCCCCCTCACAGTTTGTACTTCAGGTAAAAACCCATTCAGTCATTCTACAGTACACGTCCCGTGATACAGAGCTACGCTCTCATCATGCGGAGAAGAAAGAGAAAAGAAAAAAAAAATTGAAAAAAAACACCTCAGACTTCCACTGCCAGCAAATTCATAGTAAACATTTTAGAACTGATACTCGCTGGGCAACGAGGGCCATCTCCCTGACACCTGCATCCTTCCAGGCTGCTGAAAAAGCATCCTCTGTTCTTGCTCTTTTGACAGCTTCCTTTTGGAGTTTAACATGAGCAGCTTCTGGCACTCAGACAACTTGGCAGATGGTGAGTACACAAGAGTCCAGCCGCCCCATAGCACGTGAGTGTGACAGCCTCTGGTGGCAGAAGAAGCTGGATGGGGAAGCCTGGCCTCGTGCGAGGAGCCTGCCATCTGCCCTGCCACCTCTCCGTCCGTGGACACTGGAATCCAGCTTCCAGGTCCCACCACCACCCCATTTCCCCCAACTCCCACCCCCATTTCAGGCTGCCACAGCACCGGAGGGGTCAGGGTGAGGTGAGTGTGGCTTGGAGCATGCTGCTTGTTTTCCTCAGGGTGGGGGGAGGCTCTTTCCAAAGGACCTCCACCCAATGTGCAGTGGGATGAGAGAAACGATCAGCTGCAAAGCCCTTTGGTTGGAAAGACTCCCCTCTAGTCCTTCCTGAGGGTGGCCTACAGGACAGGATAGAGCAGGGCTGGAGCAGCAGGCTCTCCAGAGCCTAACAGGGGTCCCAGGAAGCTAGCCAGAAATCTGTTCCATAACACATGAAGGCTCTTCTCTTGCCCACTGGACCCTCTCTGGAAGAGAGAAGATGATTTTCAGCAGTTCCCAAGGATAGGACAAGAGGAAACGGGCACAAACTTGAATATAAGAATTTCCACCTAAACATGAGGAGGAACTTCTTTACTTTGAGGGTGACAGAGCACTGGAGTAGGCTGCCTAGGGATGGTGGAGTGGTAGAGTCTCCTCCTCTGGAGACATTCAAAACTCACCTGGACACATTCCTGTGCAGCCTGCTCTGGGTGGCCCTGCTCTGGCAGGAGGGTTGGACTGGATGATCTTCAGAGGTCCCTTCCAACCCCATGTGATTCT
>BJBW01010219.1:116125-192565 GCA_004320125.1 Scolopax mira
AGAGAACCAGCCCGATGCCTGGATGCTGTTTCGGTTCCACTCACCTCCTCCAAAGAGGATCGCCAGAGATGGTGGTGGTAGTCACAGCCATCCTCTGTGGGGTCCTGGTTGCTGCTTCACACACATCAGGACAATGGGAGTGCCCCACACAGAAATGGGGTAGAAACGGGTGGGATGTGGAAATGCAGTACTTGAGGCAGTGCTGGAGGGACTGCTCTTTCTGGAGGACAGACCAACCCGATGTTCCTGCAGGGAGCTGCTGTGGATGCTAAATGGCTGCAGCTTTAGATGTGAGGAAAAAGTGGGGGCGGGTTCTCACTGCTGTCCTGCTCATCACCATTTCCTTTTGTGCTTTCTTCATCCCTCTCCCACATCACCTCCATGACTGCTGTGTGCAAATCCATCTCTTCGCTGCCGTCCTGTGAAACTGTCACGTGGCTCCATCTTCATTGTGTCTCTGTCTGTGTCATGCGACTTTTCCAGCTAAGGCTGTCTTCCATCACTGTAAGTAGCACCATTTAGCAGTGAAAAGAGGAGGATTTAGCTAGAAACCTCAGGCTAGGAAAGATTTTGGACATCGGGGTGCTTGCGGAAAGGTGTGACATGGACAAGGCAGTGCCTGGCTCCACTCCCCAGTGTTGTAAAGAGGGAAGCGATGCTGTTGGTTGAGGGTCTGTCACTGAGAAGTCAATAAAAAAGGGACACACCAGCCTCCTCAGTGGCTGTGGGCACAGACAAAAACATCACTGTGGCATAGGTGGGCCTGGCCACCGTGGCACGTCCTTCACTTTGGTTCCCAGATGCCCTGTTTTTTTCATTTCTTACGTCAAAACCAAAAAAGACCGACCTGCACCTTCTTGCAGGAAAACCTATACGGGTCTTGTAGACTTCAGGTATTAAGAGGCAACTTAAGTCTTCTTTTCCACACTCCAGGGCTTAGCTCCTTCTGATGAATGCCAGCCCAGCTCCAGGATAATGCAGAATTACTTTTGAGCAGTTCAGCTGATAAGTATATGCTCTAGCTCATAAATCCTCTCCTACAGGCAAGTTAGAAATCCCTCCAAGACAGAGTCCAGACTGTGGCTGTGTTTGTATCTCAGTGCTTCCATATCTAGCTTGTATTCACTGATTTGCTCTCTGCCCAGCAAGACGTATGTGTGAGACAGAGATAGAGAAACAGAGGCAGTTGGAATGTGTCTTACTGTATGAAGAAGAGGAAGAGAGTGTGGCTATGGACTGAAAAAAAAAAAAAAAAGGTGTCCGTATGTGGGGGAGGGAGTAGAAGGGTGGAAGAATACTATTGGGGCTGGAAGAAATGGATTGCACATGTTGTTAAGAATGGGCTGTAGTTTTTTGCCAGAGATGTTAACATTTTCTTGACTGCCTGCCAATGCTGGTGTATGCAAAAAATTATGGAGAGAAGGAGACATTTTGTGAGAGGGGAAATTGAGCACACATTTATTCGGGGATATGTGCAGAGGAATTAACGGTCGGGGATCTAATGCCTGACTGTGCACCTCTGGCTCTGCAGAGCTGTGCCTCTTTCTGCTTCCCAAGTTCTCTTGCTTTCTGGGAAGGCTTTCTTGCTTGTCGTTGGAATATGGGCATGATATATTCAGACTGCTCTCATCACGCAAACCTGCTTTTCAGAGGCGGTGAGGAGACGTGTTTGTTTCCACAGATTTTTTTTTCACTGCTCTCAGCATCTCATTCCTCTCTCTGTTTTGTAAGGGCTTCTGCTTTTATGGACATCACCACAGGTTTGAAATTGGCCTTTAATTAAGCCAAAAATACTTCCAGTCAAGGCATGAAGCCTAGAAAGGACTATTTCTACAGTTCTGTAGCTCAGAAAAGTTTCCTTTTTACTGCGTGGTAATGTACACAGAGGGTATTTTACAGGACAATTGATTGAATTCTGTGTTTGGTATTTGAAACCGAGCGGCAGATTTTGTCGTGTGTGTTCCAGAGTAAATCCACCGACCTGGGTGCAGTTATCCATGATTTATGCTGGTGGGAAAGAGTTCACAATCTGGGCTGTACAGTCCATAACAAAGCGCGGCGGCTGCCTTTGCTGCTCAGAAGGATTGGTTGCCAAACGTCTGACAAAGTCTTTCTGGAAGTGCAGATGGTAGCAACGACAGCCTGGAATTAACTCACTCTTTGCTATAAAGTTTGCAATTTGTTATCAGCTCCTCTGGCTGTTTACTAATCCCTGACCCCCAGACTCTCAGAGCGCTGATAGTGTTTTGATGATGTACTGGGCTCCTCTGAACTTCTGCACGGCTTCCAAGCAAATTGGGCAGCAGCAGGCTTAAGCATAATCCCTGTCGTAGGTCTTGCCGCTGTGCAGAAAGTTAGGAGATTTTTAAAGTGGCTTCTTTTCATTTAGCCTGTGCCAAGGAACTGATTTAAGATGGTCCGTGCGGGGGACTTGTGCCAATTTAGCAGAGTTTAAAAATACAGCTCGGTGCACGTGATGAGGTTAACCCGGAGCAAAAGTCGAACTGCAGATGTTGGTGAAAGGCTCAGACAGAAAAGCAGGCTCTGTTCGTGACTCAGCCCATACTGCCAAGTGGCAAAAGTGCCCCTGAAGGGACTAAACCCGAGGCACTTCCCACCTCTTACCTCCAGATGCACCGGCTGCTCCTGTGAGTGTCACCACGGCGCGGTTTGGCCCGGGATTACTGCTTAAGTGTTCCCTCTCTGGTTCTGTGTCCAGAGCTGGGCTACAGACAGCTCTTGCCCATGTGTGGCACTGGCCAAGCCCGTGAGCAGTGCTTGGCCGGGTTTCTCCTGTGTGTGGTTCATGCAGTCTCTTCAGTTGCCTTCCCCCCAAGGGCCCACTTCTCCAAGCCCACCGAGTCCAGCACAATGGTCCTGATTCAACGCTGGCTGAGGCTGGGAGGCCTCAAATCTCCTTCCATACCATATTTTCCAAGCCAATGGTCTGATTCACCCCCTCCCTGCACCCCATCCTTCACGCCACTGGTTTTTTATATGGCTTTAACTCTATCCGCTTTGATGGCACTACATCAGGAAACTGGAGCTAGTGGAGAATGTCATTCTTTGCCAGAGACAGGGAAAAAATGAGGACCTGTGTGAATTCTCTGCTATATGTCAGGACCCATTGCCATTCCTGACATGAGCAATACACTAAATTCTTGCAAGTAGCTGTGCCCCAACTTCATCAGGTCACCTTTGTGGCCATTACAGCTGTGGTCTGTTGCCAACAGCTGTGCTCCAGTGACAGCCCTGGTCACTCAGCATTGCAAATCCAGGGCTAACACAACAGGACTTTGACAGTGCGTGGCTGAGGGACCAATGTGTGGTTTTGCCACGTAAATGTCCCTAAGAAGGCCTGTTTCTGACCCAGACTACAATAGTCTGGCCACCTGTGCCAGAGTTTTCCCAGGCACTAGTACAGTGATTAAAGGCTGAAGGAAAGGGCTCCCACTCTGTTCTTCATACCCCTTTAGTGTATTAGGGACTTCACTGGCCAGAATATGGTTACCAGCCCTGCAGCTGGTCTGAGCTGGAAACCAGCTTCTCTCCTTATAGCATGAACAGGGATATTCTGTGTGTTTCATCAGAAATGTCTAAGCCTTTGAAATTCATCTCAGTAGCGGGGTCTTCAACTGCTCATCCCAAATGTTCTCTTAGGACTGTTGCATCCTGTGACAGGTACTAGTCAGAGGCATTCTCTGTTAGTAGAAATGGGAGAGGCATTTTCCATCCTTCTGAAGCGTGGGGTTTTGGGTGCAGTGCCTGCTAGCACAGAGGGATGGCAAACGGTGACGGAGCACGGCCAGGCAGCTCCTGGACCCTGAAACAACACATTTGGTTGATTAGTCTAGTGTGAATGCAGAGTGAATACAGAACAAGGCATTGTGCTGATCTCAAGCCCTGTGTGCTTTTAGACCTGTGCAAAATTAACCTAACGGTGATACCCAGAGGTGGGTCCCACAGTCTGGGAGCATTTAAGTAGGTGGCTGCCTTGGGAGTGATGTTGTTTTAAGAATTCAGAAGTAAAGCACAAGGCACAACTACCAGGGACTCTGTGCTGCAGGGAGGTGTTTGAGTACCCATCATATTCACCTGGGGAAGGCATTAGAGGGGAGGTTGGGCTGCAGCTCCTGGCTCTTAATGGATGTCTTGTATCACTGGAATATTGTGATGGAGAGAAAAATCAGAGAAAATCATCCAGCTTTTCTCTCTTCTCATGTAATCCACATTGTTTAGATGACAGGCTTTGCGAGGTGGTGCCTGCCTCTTTCTGTGTGCTCGGGCAGTGTCAGGGGAGAGGAGACAATAGCTCTCAGAGAGGCTTTTAGAGTCATGCAAATTACCCACCAGAATCAGGGAAGGTGCCTCTTGGTGCCTTCGTACCATATATTTACGGATTAAAACCCACGTCGCTGCATTTTCCTATAAATCTTCAGCTCTGCTGCTGCAAGGGATAAGCTGGTCATTCTCCACATCAGAAGGACTCTCTTCTTTGCCCGTTCTGCCCCCGGCAGGGCTGTCGACAGCCACCGTGTGGGTAGGGGGGCTGCGGAGCCAGTCTTTTGTGCTCAGCCCTAAAGCTGATGTAGAAACCATTTCTCGTACTTGTTGTTGGCTGAGCCACAACCACCTCTCCCTTAGCAACAAAGCCTCACTTTTCCTTCAGCAACATTCCCCCGTGTCTTACAGAGGCAGGAGCTGGCTTTGCTACCTCCGACTGCAGAAAATAATTGCCAGAAGGGCCCAAGGTAGTAGCTTCAGGCAAGGCAGACTTTGCTGAACTCTTAGAAAGGATGCCCTTGCTTCTCAAGGGAGGCTCAGTAAGGCGGTTCAGCTCCCCCTCATCCCCAAATTAGTTTGGGAGTCCCACGGAGCGTGACTGATGAGTGATGGAGCAGCTGCTCCCTGCCCCTGCGGTGGATGGCTCCCCCCCAGGAGCCACTGCCAACGCATTATCCAGGTCTCTGCTGGTCCTCAAGAGCCATCGTCTGCTTCCCTGTGGTCTCAGGTCAGATCTGTTTGCTGGTGGTGTTTTCTTTTTAATGTGACACGTGTTCAAACCCCTCAGTTTGCCTGCTGTGGGCTCGCTCTGAAATACCAGAGGGCTCAGAAAGGATCAGCAGTAGATGGAGAATCCCACCGCAGACACACAGGGTCCCCTCGAAGGCAGATCCCTCAGCACAGGCACTGAGCACCAGCCCAGTCGCAGCTTTTAATATTTAAAAAATATGAGTGAACAGGGCTGGATTAGGCAGGAGGGCCTTTATTGACGCTGATGGTTTGGTAGACACCCCACCCTTCCTTTGAACACTGGGGGTACCAGTGCCCAAACGCCCCTGCGTAACTGGCCGTGAGGGTCCCTGGGGGGCAGCAGCTGCTGTAGCTCAGCGGGACAGGGTCTTGCCTGGCTTCGGAAAGGTGAGTGGGAATATTGGGCACGTTTCTCACATAGGCTGGTTTTCCCACACCACCTAGTGGGAGCAGGCATCACTGCCTGGCTGCTTTCTGCAGCATCTCCTTCCCCTTCTTCTCTAGCAGGCGCCTTGCTCTCGGCCTCTGCCAGGGAGGGAGGATGCAGGGCTGCTCCTCCAACCCACATCACCACTCGTAAATGCTGCCATCTCAGTGCAGACTCTTCCTGGGTGGTCCTCTGCCCTTCCTTTCTCACCCTGTCTCCTTACCACCGCAGCTCACAAGCACAAGAAGCACGACACCTTGCAACCCTGTGACACCGAGTACCCCATTTTCGTGTACGAGCCGGCCATCAAGGAGACCAACGGACTGATCGAGTGCGGAGATTGCCAAAAGTAAGAATTGCAGCTTTCCTTTCATTTGGGGGCTCCCTGGGCCACAATGAGCCCACTGGTGATGGCAACTATCTATCTGAGAAGAGTCGCCAGCCGCTGTGCTAATCTCATGGCCACTGCCACAGCTCTGGCCACAGAGCAGAGCTAAGCAGCCACACTGGACAACAAAGAGGTGAAAAGACCGAGTTACAACTTATTGATACAGGAGAAAAAAAAATTAAAACCATCTGTTAATAAGCAGAGGTGGCTGTAGAAGGAGGGAAAGAACATTTAAATATATATATATATATATTTCCGTTCCACAGATTTCGGAGAGGGACTTTTCCTGTTTTTTTCACATTTCTGGCAAAAGTTTTCTCTTTAGAAAATTTTCCTTTTTGCAATGCTTTCAGCTTTTCTTTCTTGTATTTTCCTTCTTTTCTGTTTTTCTACAGGAAAAAAAAAAAAAAAAACCCACCAAAATGGGGGGAAAGGAGGGGAGAAGTGTTAAACTGAAAGAAATGAAAATGTGAAAATGCAAGTCCACTTTTTTATTTTCCATTTTCATTTTAAGAGAATGAATAGTCTAAAGTAACAGAAAAGTCATTGTGAAAAGAGGCCATCTTCAGCAGATGCATAGCACCATCAGCAGTCATGTGTGGAAAGGTGACAGAAGGATGATTTTCCACTGGGCCACCTTTCCTTAGCATGAGGCATCCAAAAAGATCTGACTAGAATCCCTCTTTAAACGAAAAACAAAACAAAAAAAACCAACCAAAAACCAATCCTACCTTGTCTGATTTCAGTCTTGGACCAACTGCAGGAAAGATTTAAAGGTTAGGAAAACACCCTGTGCTAGTCAGCATGATTTTAGGAAAACCAGGCCTTGCCAAACATTGTTTTAGAAGAAGGGACTGCAGATCTGGTGACAACAAGGTATCGTGTAGGTGCAATGAGCTCCGGGTGGATCCAGGGGAGCTGAGTGCCCAAAAACGGCCTCTTTGTGTGTCAAGCTGTTGCTGTGGAGATCTCCACCACCCCTGCAGCCTGGGGCTGACCTCTCCTTGCTGCAGTGCCTTCTCCTGGATGGAGCCACCCATCCACCACCACCCCCCTGGGGAAGCTGGCAGAGGTTTCCAGCCTGGGTATTTTGTACTGGGTTGGTGACAGCAACCCGCTGAGTGGCAGGAGCTGGAGCAGGGCTGAGTAATCTCAGGGTGACAAGCCTTTTTCCTTTCCACCAGGAATATGTGGTGAGCAGGAGTAGGGAAGTGATTCCCTTTTGCTGCACAGGTTTGGGGATTTTTTTTTTGGCGGCAGTAGGCAAGACCAAGCACCAGTTGGTCAGTTCCATTACACCAAGATAATGTGCAATGCTACTGAGATCCTCTGTTTCTTCCTCCAGTAACGTGAAATTTAGCCAAACTCTGCCCTTTTTGGGACCACGCAGTATGTACAGCCCTGTGTTGTATAAGCACACGTTTAAAAATGTATTGAATGGCATTCGACGTGTCTGGATGAAACCAGGACTTCTCAGGTGTCATCTGCTGTGACATGTTGCCCCTTTGGGGTGAGCTTGCACTGGGCTTTGTCGGCTGGGTGGGTTTTTGGGTTTGATTTTGGCTTTTGTGCCAAGTGTGGAGGTGTAAATCTGAGCCAGTTCAGAGCTTCAAGACGACAAAAATGTGTGCTAACATCAACTCCCCCATGGCCACAGCTGCTCGCTGTTTCTCCCCCCCCCCCCTCCTGCTGACATCCCATTTCTGATGATCTCTATTTATATTTTCGTATTTCTCTGCTGTGGGCCAGGTGCAGCAGGAGGGATGTGCTTTCTCCCACCCTCTCTTTTCTTTGCAGGATGTTTGTGGCACAGCAGATCGTCAACAGTAACCTCCTGCTCCTCGTCATGGATGCCACCTGCGACTGCAGCATCTTCCCACCCGTCCTGCTGGATGTGAAAGAGGTCAAATATATCCTTCCCCAGGCAGCATGGAGGCACAGCTCCTTTCTTCTCTGTGTTTGCTAGGGTGGAAAACCTACTCCCAGGACCATCGCCATGGGGCTGGAGGGCACAGCCTGACCTGTAGGCAGCCAGGGAGTGAGTGAGGCTGAGGTATGGTAGAGAGAAGGTAGCTGTCCTGACCCCCAGCCCTCCAAGAGGAATTCAGCTTCTCCTGGCCAGGCTGTCAGGTGCACTGTATGAGGGTGAAGGTGGAACAGGCCAGGAGAAAGGGTCAGCAGTGGGGTGGGTACAGCTGGGTTGGCTCCTCAACACTGCTCCCAGGTGCTTCTGTAACTCATCTCAGCTGGGGCCTTGTCCCTCACTCCTCTTAAGGGCTATGACATGGTCTGACTTGTCACCATGAAGGTGAACCCTCTCCATGCATTTTGGCCACTTTCAGCTGCCCGTTGTTCCTTGCCACCTTCTAGCGCTTGAAGAAGTCTCCAGCCCACGCGGGGTCACCTGCCCTTCCCTTGTCCTTCTTGCTCTGTCCCCCCAGGCCATGCAGTTACACCGAGATACCTTGCACCAGGTCCCCTTGGGGCTGTGTGGTTCTTGTCCCCCTGCTTGCCACTGCCAGTGGTCCTTAACCTCCTGGCACATAACGCTTCGGTGAAGTGTGAACGGATGCGCTCCCAGAAGCTGCGGCGGCGGCCGGACACGTGCCACGCGTTTCACCCCGAGGTACCCCAGGGCAGCACGGGAGGGAGGGAGGGAAAGCAGAGGGTTGGGTGTCACCACGGGCATGCCTGTGTCCCCGCACACAGTACCTCCTCCTGCAGCCCTGCCTTGCGTGTATCCCATGCCCAGACACAGCCCTGGGACTCCCCCGGTGGCTTCCCGGCAGGAGGAAGGTCACACTGGTGACACCTGGGAAGGGCTTGAACTCAGGAATTTCACCTGCTGAAAGAGCCCTGATTCCTATCACCAGCCCTTGGTGCAGCAGCAGGAAGCTCTCCTGCCTGCTGGGCCAGCAGGATTTTGGTCCGGGCATGCGAGGTAGCCCAGCTGCTTGTCCCTACCCCACGGAACCAGCAACAGCCACAGCGACCTCCTCACAGGCTGGAAGGAGCTGCAGGAGGCTCCTGCTGCAGCCTCTGAGGGATCAGAATCAAAGTGTAGGGCAGAGCATGGCTAGAGCCAGGGAGGTGGGGGGCTTCCTAACTCACAGGTGGGTGCCACAGCCCATGGGCATCAAATCGATACCTTCCTTTGCCCCCAGCGATCCTTCCTCTTGACCCTCTGCTGGAGGCACTGCTGCCTCATCCAAAACACCTCTCTGATGAAGACAGGATGAGAGAGTTGGGGCTGTTCAGCCTGGAGAAGAGAAGGCTCTGGGGAGATCTTACAACCCCTTCCAGTATCTAAAGGGGGCCTAAGGAGAGATGGAGAAGGACTCTTTATCAGGAAGTGGAGTGACAGGATGAGTGGTAACAGTTTTAAACAGGAAGAGGGGAGATTTAGATTAGATACTACAAAGAAATTCTTTCCTGTGGAGGGTGGTGAGGCACTGGAACAGGTTGCCCAGAGAAGCTGTGTTGTCCCATCCCCGGAGGTGTTCAAGGCCAGGCTGGATGGGGCTTTGAGCAACCTGCTCTAGTGGGAGGTGTCCCTGCCCATGGCAGGGGGGTCGGGACAAGATGATCTTTAAGGTCCCATCCAACTCTAACCATTCCATGAAAGGGGAGGGGCAGCCACCCCGGCTATAAGCAAGCTGACACCTTCTCTCCCCTCTCCCAGGAAAATGCCCAAGACTGTGGTGGCGCTGCCGAGATCTCCATCTCACCAACGCTGCTTCTCCTGCCCCTGGGGCTGCTCCTGCGGTGACCCTGCCTGCAACAGTGATGCTGCCTGCAATGCTGCAACACGCCTTACGCGGCAGAAGCCCAGGAAGGAGGGGGTCCACTGCTGGCTGGACCCCTGGAGCAGTGGGAGGGGAGGAGATGGAGGTGCAGGCTCATCATGGATGCCCACTGAGACTCACCAGGGAGATATTAAAGATGCAACGCAGCACATCTTCTGTCCTTCATCACGACGTCCCGTGTGGTGCCGATGGTGGAAGCTGCTCCTTCTTCAGAAGCCCGCAGCAGAAGACCCGTGTGAGGACCAGCAGGGTTGCCTCCTGGCACACCACCTACTGAACTGCTCCTCCTGGCCCACAGCCAGGACAGCCAAAGTCGTTGGCATGGCTCTGATTTTGCCATCACCCTGCATCCCACAGAGCCACTCTGGGGAGATCTGGCCTTAGGAGAGCAGGAAGGACAGGGGACACTGTCTGCCTGTTCCTTGGTGGGAGCCACCAGGCTTTTGAGCACCTGGGACCAGAGAAGCCCAGGCACAGCAGCATGGCAGCATCTCCTGGTCTTGCAGGTGGTCCTCAACTGGGACCCCAGAGGCAGGACAATGACACCAAACCTGGACTGCACTGACTTATCACACAAGTGGACAATGGGAGGTAGCACGGCTTGACTAGTTAGTTGCAGCTACACCAGCTCTGCTGAGGAGACCTCTCCTAACGCTGCTAGCTCAGCAGCCACATTCTTGTCTAGATGTGGACTTACTTCTGGGAAGGAGTTATGTATGAGCCACCAAAAAAGGGGGAGGGGGGGGGGGGGGTGTTCCCCACTGCCTGCTAGTTTCACTGCAGAAGCAGCTCATTGAAGCCCTTGGTCATCGTGGGGCAAGCAGCCCCCTGCCCTGAGCCCAATGTTTCCAGCTGGTGGGCACAGGCCATTTCTCACAGAGCTTTATGGACAATGGGTGGGGAGCACCCATTTTTCCTTTTCTTTTGTATGAACTGCTCCATACCTTCTTGTTAAAAACAAATATATGGCATATTTTAAATAGATACTTAAGTTTCATCATGTGATGTTGGGTGCAGAAACCCCTCTCCCCACCAAACCCAGGGGGACAGGGCGCGGGTGGAGGGACTGCAAACACTGCTGCAGTGGCCTGGCCATCAGAGATGTACCAGTGACTCATAGGGATGCTAAGGAGGGTTCTTGGTGGCTGTGTCACTGGTTTTACTGGAGTTAGAAGACCCTCTGATCGTTGTGAGCCAGCCGGCTGCACCACACAGCCCACAGCTCTCTGTCACCCCTGAGGCAGAGTGGGGGTCTACCAAGCCACCTGCTCCTATACCCATCCACAGCTCCATCACCCAACCACTGGGGTTAGACCATAAGCAGCTGCTGTAAGGGCAGGTTTATGGGAAAGGGCTTTATCTTCACACCAGGGCTGCCTCCTTTTCCCCATGAGCAGGAGCCCACAAAGGCACCCCAGTTGTGCTAGGGTCAGTTCAGATGCTGCCCCTCTTGCCACTTGACACTAAGGGGACAGTACTGGTCCTGGTAGGGACCTTTGAGGATGTTACAGCTCCTGCTGTGGTGGGTTTCACCTCACTGGAGGTGTGGTGTTACAGCAGAAATGAGAGGAACAACTACGTACTGGAAGTAAACCTGGAGGTGGAGATGTTTCCAGGCTTCAGATGCAGTGACCTTATCAGAGCCAGAAGCAGCCGACGAAGATGAAGGCAGTGTGGAAGGAAAAGGGGCTGCTGTCAAGGCTGAGGAGTCAGGAGCTTCTTCTAGATGGAGAAGCCACCTGCCCAGGGCATCCCCTGCCGGCTGGCACAGCTCCCCAGCTCCCTGTGCAGCCCTCCTGGTGACTTCCCTGTCAGAAAGGATGAGCAGACCCATCTCCACTCAGCTTAAAAAAAAAAGAGATACATAGAAATACACATTGCTCTGCTGGGTTTGATTTTGGGTGCATGAATCCACAATAAACACAGTCCTGGAGCAAGTCCTACGCCCAGAGAGTGGCGACGTGAACGACACCTGGCTCAAACCCGGAGGGGACAGGACAGGGGTGAGAACCAAAAATATAGGGGTGATGGTTTGCCCTGGCTAAAAACCCAAGCGTGGTTTTGGGAGTTGCTGCCGTGAGCAGCAGGATGGACCTCTCCCTCCATGCACCTCCCCACCTCTCCCTTGGGTGCTGGGGAGCACCCAAGTGAAGCCAACCCAGATGTTGCTGCCGGGCGGTGGGCACAGCTGGGCTGCACCGCCTGCTCCCACCGTGCCCTTCCACTGGGTGCTTGACAGGGATGTCCGAGGCATCCCTCCTCACCTGTGCAGGAGGATGGAGGAGACCCCAGGGAAGCTCCATTTTGGGCAGTGTCAGGCACCCCTCGGTGGAGACTCCCTGCTGCCCAGGGAGGGAGTGTGATTTATAGACCCCTCCCCAGATCACTGCGAGGAGTAAGGGAAGAGGGGAGCTTCCCTGGGCCCTCCCCACAGCTGTCCTCAAAACCTTGGTGGGTCTGCTTGGCTAAGTGGCTCCCAGGGGGCCCATCCTGGTGGCCCAGCAGCACGTGCCCCCTGCAGCACTCAGTTTTGCTTGCAGAAGCTCCTGGTTCTGCACGAGGTTTGCCTTACCTATTGATTAGGAGGCAGATGCAGCACTTTTCCATGGTGCTGCTGATCCACAGTGGGATGAGCTGCTCCCAGGTATGGTTTTAGCCTTGGAAAGCTAAATGGCTTGCTTGGGTTTGCCCAAGCAGAGCAGACCCCAAGCACACCTACCTGCTTCTGGTCGCCAACATGGGGTTGAGCGAGCTCCACCGTGTGCTCTGCTTGCCCGGCAGAGATAGATAGCAGCTCACAGCCCTACGGCGAGACAAAATCCTCAGGAAAGAGCAGCTGCTCCAGCTCCCAACTTTTTCAGCCCGTGTGCTGGGCACAGCAGAAGAAAATAGGTCAGCAAAAGCAAACAGAGCTCTGAGGCCAGAAGATCCAACCAGCAGCAGAGCGGAGCAGCTGTGAGAGGAGCCATCTCTCACTTCCAGCCCAGCAGCATCCTGATGCAGCACTATAAATCACAGCTGTACCTCCTGCCAGGTCCCATCCACCCCCGTAAGCACACAGACTGTGGGCAACAGGGTTTCTTCTGTTAAGGCAAGACTCAAACAGAAGAAAAGTCACAAGTGATGCTCTGCAGTGAGGGGTGTCCCTCAGGCCCACCCGGCCACACTTGGCTGCCGCACACATGAGGGGCTTCACAAACCCTAAATTTGCAGCCAATTTGGAGCTGGGAAAAAACCTGAAATCTCCCCTTACAGGCTTCAGAAAGACCCCACTGCAGGCTGAGGTAACTCTGTCACACATATCCCCCCCCCAAACGCTGTGGTGGGCACTGAGGACAGCAAAGTCAGGGGGCAGAGACACTCACCTTGCACAGCATCACGTACACGTGCCCTCCCTCGACTCATGCCTTGGGACAGAGCAGATGGATGACAACCCCTTGGAGTATGACCAGACAGGGATGACTTCATCCTCCAGAACAGTAGGGCTCATCAGCCCCGGATTTACAGCAGCTGCTTGCAATTGGGAGCGGGCACAAAAGCAGCAGCTTTCCAGCAGGTTGCCCTGAGTCTGCCTCTACTTAGCAAGAGCCTGGCACGTCCCGGGCTGGGGATGGCAAAGCACTATTTCAAAAGCAAAAGTGGGGCAGGAGCCACTCCATCACTGGCAGGACCCTCGCTGGAGGGGGTTGCTGCTCCTGTCCTCCCCAGGCACTAGGGGAGTTCCCTTGTCCCTCGGCGCAGGCTGTTCCCCAAATCTCTGCCCTGCCCCAGCTGCAGGGCCCCTAAGAACGATGCTTGTGCCTCAAAAAAGCCTTTACACCTTCCATCACTCAGCCAGTGAATGCCACTGTCATTACCTCCCATGACATCAGCCCGTCATCAGCACCTGACACAAACACTAATGGCCCCACCTGGATGCCACCAAGCCCATTTCTTCAGTGAATACCTCCTGGGCCCTG
This sequence comes from Scolopax mira, assembly GCA_004320125.1. Taxonomy (NCBI): domain Eukaryota; kingdom Metazoa; phylum Chordata; class Aves; order Charadriiformes; family Scolopacidae; genus Scolopax; species Scolopax mira. The sequence goes on from BJBW01010219.1 coordinate 129,740, forward strand.
CAGGAAATGTCATCATTCTTCCTGCTTTGATTGCTGCTGCCACCTCGAATTTTGGGACCACCATGCCTTCTCCCCAGGCAGGTCCCCACCAGCAGCAGGAGAGGGCTGTGTCCCAAGCCCTGCCCTCACACCCTGGTTTGGCTCCTCTGGGAGCCCTTCCCACCAGGGTTATGAGGAGCAACACCTGGGTTACACAGGGATGCGGGGTTCTTCCTCAGACCCTCCCCAAGGAAAGGTTTCAGGGATGGTGGCAGGAGGCTGCCAGCCTTCCTGGATGCTACTGTCACATCAAAGGTTGGCCTCACATGGGTGGTAGGGAAGGAAGGGGACAGGGCACTTCCCACACCCTGATGAGAGTGAGGACACCTCTGCTGCGAGTCACACACTAGCCAAAGCCCCAAGCTGCTCTTGCTCTCCTAAATTTCAGCCAGCAGTGGCTTCTTCCCATGCCACACAGCCAGACCACCAGCAGCAGGGGCCAAAGCCTGCTGTCACCCCTCTCCTGCCCAGCTCTGAGGGACACAGCGTCACTTTCAAAAGGCAAAGAAACCCAGCCCTGCACCCAGAAACCCCCAGCAGGTCTGGGGACCTGGGCCAGAGCCCCACACTGGCCACCATGGCCAGGAGGAGGCAGGGAAGTGGTGGCAACGGCTGCTCTCTCCCAGGACAGACATCTTCCCATGTCTCCTTCCCAGCAGCAGCTGCCAACCCCGAGTCCCAGCTGCTCCTGTTGGCCCAGCCTGGCCTCGGCTGCGGAGAACAACTTTGGTTTGGGGGAGCTCGGCCCCAGCCCAGCACGAAGACAAACCCCAAAGCACAGGCAGAGGTTGGGCACGGATAGAGATGAAACCAACCAGCTGCTGGAGCTGGTTTGGGTGTCGTTTGCCTCCCTTAGGGAAACGCACTGTTGCTCTGGGAACCCAGCCAGGCCCACGGTTTTCCCACCTCATTTACAACTAGGCTGGTCTGGTTTTTATGCCAACTGTGAAGAGCCTCTGTGCCCAGTTGTACCAGTACCAGAGATGAGGCTGCTAAGAAGCGAGATCAGTGTGAATCTCCAGTGCAAACAGCTCTGAGCTGAGAAACAGCAACAGCTCTGTTGTTCAAACATGGATTTTCCTAGAGGAGAGAGGGGCAAAGGTGAAGCTCCTGGAAATACCAGAATTAAGATCGAGCGGGCAAACCATCCCCTGGAGCATCCTGCCATCCCTCCCCAACGAGCCCACCTTCCCAACAGCAAGCAAGGTACCAGACACAGTGTGGTCCTCTGGCAGTGGCTGGTGATGCCCAGCAGAGGGTCTCCTCGTGTGCTTCTCCTGCGCTGCTTGCTGGTAAAACACTTGAAGAGGATCCTGTGTGATGCCCTCTACGTTGCCGTGAGCTCAAGGCTGGTTTTCCTTCTTCACATAGCAATATGGACCTAGGAATTAACACAGGTTTGTCCAGGGAACTTCATTCAAAGCACATCAGTGCTCAGGACTCCTAAAAATCAGCCTGGAGAATTTTAGCTTGGACACTCCAGATAAATACAAGAAGCACTGACCAGCTGGAGAGTTTGGTTCAGACAAACTGTTTTGATGCCACACAGAAGGCAGGGGGAAAAAAAGGGGGGGGGGGGGGGGGGGGGGGAGAAAAAGAAGTCAGTTTTGCAGGGAAGTCTCTAACGGATTCTACTAAAAGAAACTCAGCTCCTACACACTAATCCTACGTGTCATTTATTTCCAGCTCCTTAAAAAAGCTGGTCAATGGCCTTAGACATTCACCTCCATTACAGCTGTCTAACCCATACCCAGGGTAAGTTCACTCTGCAATAAGTGAGGCAAATGGCCCTTGGGAGAGGGCAAAACATGGCCACAACTATAGGAGCAGAGGTAGGATGTACAACTTTACCTTGCTCAGGCAACTTTAAAGTATCGCTCTGCTCTCTGAAAACAAAATAAACCCAGCTCCCATTCAAACGGGGCAGCTTTTTTGAGTGTAATTCCTGTGCAATCCGATGCTGACCTTCTCCACGCTCCTCGGATTTGCTTCACATCTGAAAAAAAACCAAACAGCCAAACCACAAAAAAAAAATCCATCCTGAGACCTCAAGCTGTCACAGGTCATTTACTGGAGCTGGCTCTCTTACAAATCGCTGCAAAATATGTATCTTGAGTCAAGTAAGTGACAAACAGCAGAGCTGTAGATGCCCAGACTCAGTGTGAACCAACACAAGAGGAGGATTAGGTTTATCTTGCCCAGGCAGTTCACAGATGTTTGCTGACAGGCAAAGAATGGTGATGAAGGAGAAAGCTCCAGTCTAGGCACGGGGCTGTTCTGGTCAGCACCAGCCAAACCCTACTCCTTCCCACCCCTGCCAGCCCCTAAAGCCTACAAACCAGGAGACAACAATCAATCCCTTCCTTGGGTACCAGGAATTCAGGTCCAGGATTCCTGAAGGTCTCGTCTCAACCTCAACTCACCTAAAAACTTGCCCACAGCCACAGGTTTGGATGGAGGCTTGGGGGATGGAGAGAGAGACCTGACAAAGGCCCCAAAACCACCCTGCAACTTTATGCCCTCACTCTACAGAGCGGGTTCAGCTGAGCTTTCCAAAACAAAAGAGGAAACTTTGCAGTAACACCAATCCATCCCACTTGCTCCTCAAGTTACTTTTAAAATATGGCCAGAGGTCAAAACCAAGCAGTCACGGGACAAGATAAACATTGTCCCAGGCTTCTCATTCTCTGCAAGTTCAGAATTATTGTATGTCAGGGGAATTCTTAATGGCAAGCAGTTTAATGAAGTGGTGCCACCAGACACACCCAATAACACCTCCTTCTCCCACAACATCTTCCCTCTACTACAACTGGTGACTCCAGCGGGCATGGAGTAAAAGCCTAGACTTTGGAAAAACAAATTTCCCTCGAGATAAGCACTAAGAGGCAGCATGCTCCATGGACACCTTTGTCTGCCACTAAGTTTGTGCATCTTAAACAGTATTTAAACCTTACGGCGAGACCCAACACAACTTGCTGGGAATTAAGAGGTGACTCACAACAGAACTAATGTTTCAGTCGGACAAACTCCCACTCACCAGCTTTTGCTCAAGGAGGTGTACAGCAAGCAGCAGTTCAACTCTACATAGACAAGCTTTTAGGCATCAACTCTACATAGACAAGCTTTTAGGTTTCTAGACCAGCAGAAGGTTTTTTTTTACTTCTGAAGCATCAGGAAGGAAGAAAAGGAGAGCGACTCTTTCAAACTTCCCGCGCAGCACAGAAAGACCCAAACCAGACAATATTCCATTTGGTTCTTTTATTAGCAGAAGTTAAGAATACAGCAAGTAATAAGATCCCATCTTATATGGAACCATCACCAGAGTCCCCAGCCATCAAAACCCCAGAATGTGCTTCATTGCTTTCAACAGTAAGCAATTTTTAAAAAGAAATATACTGAACAAGGCCACTATTTAATGGGGAAGGAAAGAAGCTGTAGGTCCTAACTATTCTATGGCAATAACCTGCACACAGAGCAAGCAAGCCTCTTGACTGCTGAGAGTAAGGCATTCAGGTGCCAACCTGGGAAGAGTTCTCAGCAAGAGCTACAGAAAAGTGCACAGCTAGGTTGTTTTTATTGGAACACAAACTTCTCGAACGGAGAGACTGACTGGGTTAAGAATAGCAGGTGGAGTACTGTGTTTTTGTATTAAGTTCTGTGCTGTGTAGGACCAGGTTACAATCACCCTTCAAGGAGTGAAGGTGGGATGTTCCAGGATGGAGCCTGCCCCTCCTGCTGGTACTGTTACAGAGGTATCCCAAAGCGCCCTACAGACAACTCTGATTTTGATATGTACCACGCTTTTCTCAGACACCAATCTACTCCCTGCCAGGCAACTCCACCTCTTTGTCCAGGATGCCAGTGCTATTAGCCCTTACATCCCAGTTAATACTGCTCTTTTTTAGTACCACACGGACCTGTGATAAACAACTTCTGGCCCTACAGGCATCCAGTGCAGTGATCCTACTGAGAACACATCCCTCTCGGCTCGCAGCCTCTGCTGCAGCACCACTTTCTGCAGCTGACCTTGCTCTCAGAGGCTTTACAAAGACTCCATTCGAGGGGTGAAGCCTTAATAGCCAGTCAACTTTTGGAAGGTGTTCTGCTTCTACTTGACTCCGTTAGGCAAAGAAACACCCCCTCAAAACACACTCCACGACATCCAGGGTATGGGAAGATCTTTGCAATCCACGTTTTTCTCTTGAAGGATGAAAATTCACACTTGCAGGAGTCTTAAAAAAATCCCAAAACAAAAAAACCCACCCTTTACCTTCCTTTCTTTTGAAATACAGCTTTTTATGAGCTGTTTAACTCATCTGTGAGAGAGGTAATTGCTCTGAATTTCCAACTAAACACTCCAAGCAATACCTGTGCCATAACAAACAAAACGTTCAAGTTTCACCTTACAACTCCAAAGATTCTCCTTCAGTTTAGCTTCTGACTGGGCTCCAAAGATCAAGCTACATCAATTACACAAGAGAGGGATATATGCCTCCCCTTTTATAGGAGGTGCGTCTGCTCCACAGCAATTCAACTGAACTCTTCGTTTTAGGTTTAAGAAATACCAGCAGTCCCATTGCTAAAGCACAGATGGGAAGCAGACCTAAGGAAAAGAAAAAAAAAAAAAAAAAAAAAAGGAACTGCATTGGGCTGATTGTGGATTTTTCCTCTTAAAAAGAAAAACCTGCAAACTCCCTTGGCATATGGAGCCTGACACACGAGAAGGTAATGTGCTTGAGGTCTGCAGTAACTGTTAACTCCAAGCCCTGGAGCACACAGCTTCCTTTTTCCAGTCCATCTTAACCCCACCTCTGTTTCCCCTCACATGCTCAACTATCTTTTGACAAGTGCGTTACCATCAGTTGTTCAGACAAAACAGGGCAGGCCAGCAAAAGGCAACCACCTACTCAACGGGAGCCTCTGGGTAATAGGCAGGCACTGATGGAGTCGGACTGTTCCCCATTTCATGGGCAGTTATCCCATCATGCTCCAATTCATACGATGAGAAAAACAAACTTACTGTAAGATCCGCTATCCGAAACTACCGAAACTATACAGGCCACGCAAGCTTGGAAGGCAGCTGTCCCAACACACACTGAGGCAGGGCACAGATCTATCTTTCCAGTTCCTTGAGTAAATAAACTTGCTAACGCTGTGACCCGGGTGACAACATGATTAATCCAGCCTCCACGACCCTTGAGTACACGTACTGAACCTACTCCAAGTGCTGGCCAGGACCCCGCGTTGCCCAGGGCATGATGGCCACCAGGAAAATCTACAGGGCCAACATGCTTCACTCCTGGGAATTTTACCTGGTCCTCCTGCAATCATTTATTTTGTGCAAAATTGAAACAGTGTGTGGTACTTGTATGTTGCATTCTTTACAAAAACCCTTTTCCCCCCCACCCGTTGTTTAAAACATTTATATAAATTTTATTTAAACAGAAAGTTAGAAATCTTATTTACAGTTTGGTTTTTTTCTCCCAAAAGAGCATCTAAAATCAACTCCCAGACCCTCCAAGAGGATATAAATTTAACCTTGGTTCTTTTTTTTTTTTTCTTTTTAAAAAAAAAAGGAAACTGCTAAGCTATCCCTCCCCACTTCTACAAATAAATATGGCATTGAACAGAAGCCGATTTGGAAAGGGTCCTCTGTAGCTCAATCTGTAGATCCCAAGAATAAATTAGGGTTTGAGAATTTCCTGGTCTTCAAATTGATTCATTCCATTGCTTGAGGTATAGGATTTATATTGGTTAGTCAGAATCCCCCATGAAGCTCCACGCCCCATCAGCTGAAACTTGGATTCTTCTTAGGTATTCATTTCGCTAGCCCGTACGCTTCAACCGCGCTCGCGGTGCTGTTTTGGTTACGGTCTTGGGCTGAAAGGCTGGTTTTTACTGCATCCCATCTTCCTCTGTGCAGCCTCCTCCGACTGTGAAACGGAACTCCTGGAGGTTTGAGACCCCGTGGAAGTGCACGAAAGCACCAGCCACTACAAAGACGTGAAACAGCTGGTGGGAGTGGAACTGTAGGAAAGAAAACACTTCTGTTCAGCCGGGGCTCTCTGGACTCTAGTGCTACCCTGTCTCCAAAAAAACCACACATTCAGCTGAAGTACACAGGAACAGGGAACAGCAGCACCTCCAACCACAAGCTGCACAGTTCTCAAAGTTGTGTATTAAAAGACCATCCCTCTCCTATTATTAGCAAAATCATCAAATTCTACACACACACACTCACCCTTCACAGTCATTTTAACTGGCTCTTTGTGAAAGGACAAGGATGATTTCAAGGCTTTGGGCAAAAGGCAGGACCCTTTGTAAATTAGCTCCTTAGCCACACATGCTGGTTTTTTAGATAAAAAGGGTGCTCTCATACACCTAACAGGTATAAACTCTGCTCTGGTCACAGGCATTAAGTTTTACCAAGTGGATTTTCACAATGCTGTCGTTTTATTTCTCTCCCATAGAGAAACAGAAAAGAGAAAAAAAAAAGGTATTGTATTAAAACCTATAAACAGTCAGACGTTGGGAATGAATGAATGCCCAGGATGCTATTGATTATAGCACAGCAGAATGAAAACCTCAAGGGAGCTACATGACAAAGCATGCCCTTGTTCGAGGGAAGCCATACCAACATGGATAATGGTCTTGAAAAATTTCTACAACCGTGCATTTGCAGGCTCCAGGGGAAGCTTGGAAAAGAGCTGGTGGTACATCAGTGCTTTTGGAACCTAGCTCAGTATTGTAACGAGGCTTTGTTTGGCCATTTAACCAAACCTAGCAAACTGGCTCTCTGCAAAAGCCACTCAAACTACCCAGGCTTCATTCTCACTTCCAGTATTCTTAGTAGTCTTAAACCACCCAAGTGGAAGTACAGTGGTCTTCCAAAGGTCCACTTCCCTCTCACCTCTACTCCTGCTCCACTTGATTTCCTTCATTACATCTTCCTCTCGTATTTCCCCTCCGCAGTCTGCTTGATCCTTTCCCTCATCCAAAGTTTCCCCTTGACCCACGCATCCCATTTTTCCCCCTCTTCTGAGCCAGAGATCCCTCCAAACCAGGGCAGACTACCACCTCTATCCAGTGTTCTATGAGGAGCCAGCCATTGTGAAGACTGCAGAGAACACACTGACTATCAGAGACATAACCATGCACTATTCTGCACAGAAGCAAGGTAAGACGTGTGTTTGCAGGATCCTCAACACACACCAACAAAAAGGTTCAAAGTTGCTTATCCATCTACTAAAGCTATCCAGTAGATGTTCTGGTGTGAATTTGCACCCCCGTTACCTCAGACCAGGCAGCTTGTGATAACTCAGCAAGAGGCACTCAGAGAGCCCCCAGCTGTTTGGCACCCTATGACCTATGCTTCTGGTGCGTCGGGTTGATACTTGCAATAAGAAAACATTGACACAACATCCTCCTGTCTCACAGGGAACCTCACAGCTTTCACGTTGGTCTCCTCATCCAGTCAATTCTGTAGACTCACCCAGATGTCACACTTGCCAGGGAAGAATCTCTCCGGGATGCGGGCGGCATATAGTGCAGCACCAGTGATGTACAGGCATGCCATGAGTGCCAGCCAGCCTATCTGCCCCATTGTGGCTGCTTTCAGGAGCCCCTCAGAGATGACAAAGTGCAGGGTGGGAATAACCCCACTAAGACCCAGACCTAGAAATACTCCTGGGAGGTAAAGAAAAACGTGGGAGAATCAGATTTGAACACAGTGGTGGTAAAGGGAGACAATGAAAACACAAAAGCTACGGAGGGAAAACTCAGTATTTGCCAAAGCAATAGAAAGGTGACAACTCTTGAAACTGGAGGTCCCCAGAAGCGCTTTATTGGAGAGGAAGTTAGAGAATGCACAGACTTCCTTCATGTACTAGAAGCTACTTAGTTATATGTTCCAGCAGATAGACATTAAATGAAGTATTCAGCATCTGCCAGCTTTAATGTACAGTTTAAACCGGTTACACATCTTGGACTGTAGAGGGCACTGAGACCACATGAACTACGTCTCACTTTACCATAATCTCTCAAGAGCCAAGGCAACAAGGACAAACAGGGATTATTTATCACATACTGTACATGTAGTCCTAGGAAACAGAAAAGTAGCATCTGAGGCTCATCTGAGTTGCTATTTTTGAGAACATGGTTTATTTATTTAAATTTTTAGCAGCAAGTACAGCAATCTTGTAAAATACTGTGCATGGGGGGAATAATCACATCCCATACAGATTTTAAGTATAGAATGCTGAACTCTCTGAAGGTACACCCATAGCTTGTCTAGGAAATCTAGATTTACTCTAGAGCATGTGCAGGTTAAGTAACAAGAAATATTACTATTCAACCCAACTCCATAGCTGCCCCCTAAAGTTTTCTCTTCCTTCCTACCTTAGAGTGTGAAACCAAATCTGATTTTGTTCTTCTGATCACATGAAGAGAAAAACTAGACTCCTTGTATTAAACATGTGTTTATCTAAGCAAATTATCCAAATTAATTCAATCATTCAATGATTTGCTGGAGTCTGAGCCTAGTATTACAAAACCAAGACAAACAGGAGAAGGAATATACACATACACACACCAAGCAGTCATCTTTTGGAAGAGCAAAGTTGCTAGATATAGCTACAAATACTTTGCACTACCTTTTCTACTGCATGTGTTACTGTCCATTTCAGGAATGCACTTCCAGAACTTGCACCAACCCTTATCTGTGCATCCAGTTGGCTATAATCACTGCTGAAGGAAAACCCATCAATCATCCACTCCAAGAATATTATCTCTCTATAAAACTAAGCGCTCTTAAGTCTTCGCTGAACAGTTTCTCCAAGTGGCAAGTAGGAAGAAGGAAAGGCAGTCAAGAAGCAAAACAATTAACTTCAGGTCTTACCTGCCCTAACACCCCGGTATTCAGGAGTTGCAAACATGTCCCATTGTGAGACAATTATGGCTGCGATGCCCAGGACACAAATCACAATCAAGTAGATGAAGCAAGGCTGAGGGTTACAATAGAAGGAGTAGTACAACCATGGTACAAAGCTGCCCATTATGAGAAGTGCAATGCCAGAATAATCTAGCCTAGAAGGAAACAAAAATTAGTTTGTTAAGAAACATGAACCTCTTGAAGTCCTCATATCAAACACCCTCTTGAGTAGGACAACTGTCTACTTCTCACTGCAAAATGAAGTTATTTTCACCATTGCAACTTGCTTCCTGACAGCAACTCTTCCACCGATGCCCTCCCACAGTAATGGATTACCTTGACAAGCCAGCTAAATAAGGCCATTTTTGGACAGTCATCAGTAATATATACAGCAGCATTTAGACCAAAGCTTTTTGAAGGAAACTCAACTTTAAGTTTCAGATGAAGAAAAAAGGCAGCCCAAAAGTCCTCTGAACACAAAAAAGGGCACACAGTATGTTGTGAGAGCACATCCAACACAAACACTGACAAGCAAACTTAGGCATCAGCTCAAGTGACCACTGGAGAATAAGGTCACAACTTTTCAACCATGCTGTTTATCTATACACCGGTGAAGAAAAAGAAGTCCTACTGTCATTGCTTTCTACCACACCCTGACAAAACATTCCTACAAAAGATGAAGTCAATTTTTCAGCAGGAGATTTTAATTGTTAGGATACTTTAGAGATGGTTTTGCAGATTACACAATCCCAGTTTGAGTCATCTCAGGAAATAAGAGATATTTAGGAGCCAGCCAAAACCGAATACGTAGTAAAACCGAAGGTCTGAGACATCTTGATACACATTGTGGAGCTGTCTTATGTAAGTTTAAGATCTAAAGTTGCTCAGAATAGTTGAAATTAAAGGAAGTGACAGTTGCATTAAAAATTCAAAGTCCTGCAACCAAGCTCTAGGTATATTACTGACAGCAGCAAAATGCATGCACGTGTTTTAAGACAGTTTAATCTTAAAACTGCACAAAAACTCATGCTGAAACAAACATTAATTAGAAAAAGCTGCATGGAATCTCTGCTCAACTCTGTTTCAAAGTACATGAAGTCATGCAATGAACAACTCCTACACTGAGGCTCAAGGCATAAATCCCCAACACTGTTTTCCCACCTGCTTCTTATTTGGCCTGGCCTGTTCTTTAGGCACTTACTTAGAGAAGAGACGGGAAACACCTTCCGAGTGGCAATAAACTGTGTGGAAGAGCCATGAGAAGGAGAGGCAGAGTATGGCTCCCAAGAAGAACAATCCAACAACCACTTTCTCCTGCACAGGTGCTACAAAGGACATGTTTGGCCGGAACATGTAGAAGATTCCCAGACAAAGGAAGAACACGCATCCTAAAAAACAGTAAGGCAGAAATGTGTCAAGTTCATGAATGCTGAAAGCTTTTCTTTCTAAAAGCATGACTTTAACATACAGGAGCACCAAACATAGGAGCTGCGTGACAACCAGGAGCACACACATAGAGTAACATACTGCCCTACTTCAGTGAGGCATTCCAAACACATCTCTGTCTCAGACTGAAGCAATGCAGACTTGCACGAACCCTGTGTTTTTCACTTGTTTTGCAAGAAGTCTGACAACTGGTAGGACATTCTAAAACAATTTAAAAATCTGTTGCAAAATGTAAAAAGAGAAGGGCAAGGTTCATGGAAACCCTTTCCCTTCAAGACTCTTTGCAAGCTGAAACCACTTGGACATGCTACAATTTAAGCATGTTCCTGTGGCAAGAAATGTGATCTCAATTAACACCTACATACTTGGGGAAAAAAAGAATGTCTACTGGTAATTTATTAACAATCAGAAGACTTTTAATTAATTATTTTGTATGGAATCTTGTAATTAAGGAAGTCCCATTCAACCTGTTAACAGATTACTGGAACAATACTGACCACCCCACAGAGAGCAATGAAACCCATGAGCATTAGAGCAAGCTGACAATACCTAGAAGATGTGTCCAGATGTTACCAGTCTCTGTATGTATTCTGAAGATACTCTTGAAACAAGCCCGGAAGGAAGGCATGGGTGGTCTGTGTCCGTGCAACAGGTAGTCATTGTCCTTCAGCCAGTCGGGGAGAACATCATGGGGAATAACTCTCCATCGGCCCTCCCATACCTAGAAGAGAGAAGATTTTAGTTACATGCAGGAAATTGAGTTCCACTGATGTATGGCAAAAGAAAACCTGCATTAGTAGAAGTGTTAATCTTTGAGTGCAGTAAAAAGAAAAAGATTGATGGGACATCTCTGGGGAAAAGGCTTTACACTTGAAATATCATGCTTAACTCACTGTTCCCTGTTCAAAACAGTGTTGCTGTGAAGTTGAGCTGCACCACTAGGGAAGGAAATACTTCAGCATTTCATTGAACCGAACGCTATTGGGCTTTTTTTACCACTGATGAAGGGAAGACATTTAATTCATTTCCACCTTCTGTTATTTTCACAGATCATCCTTTCCATTTAACTGAAGAAGCCTATACCTAGGTCTCTCCAAGAAATAAATAAGTAAAAGCCTGTTCTCCTAACCACAAGCCAATCTGACTATTTATCTGCTATCATTTGGGGCAGTCTAGCACAAAAGCTACCCATCAGCACTAATATGGGCCAGAAAGCATGAAGTGGCAAGAATCCAGCGAGAAGTGCCCAAGCCCTTATCCCAGTTTGAAAAAAAATTCTCCCAAATTCCCAAAACAAATGGTGACAGATCAGTTAGGGCAACAAATCCATGACTCTCAACTCCATCAGATTTCTTCTTTAAAGGGAGAGTGTATATGCACACATCTATTCTTGCAGTTGGTTCCAAATGTAAAAGAGTGTGCACAGGTGTTCTTAAGAGCTGCTTCAGTAACGTAAGGTACACGTAGTCTTCAGTTTGGCACCAGAAGCAGCACTGCCAAGCAGAGGGGTATCAGGGAATTGCTTTATGTACCGGGGTTGTTTCTGCAGTGTTCCTTGGATTTGTCGTCTGGTTAGTAACACAGGGGCGAGCCTGAAGAATCCTGAAACACTAAGTTTAAAAAGCTACATTCTTATTTCAGTTTCAACAATAAGAGCTTAAGAGTTTTTTTTAATCAGTTCTTCACACGCTGTCGTGGAAGTAAAACTAATCAGAATAACCAACCCAGTTAAAGACTTAAATACGTTAAACAGGAACATAACTGCTTTACTTCATGAACCAAAAATAGGAATTGAGGTAGGAACAGGAGGAAAGAATTCATTTTACACAATCCACCTAAAGACAATTTAAAAAAAAGGCAAAAATATGCCTCGTAAAAAAAAAAGAAAAAACAAACAACAAAACCACCCTGACACAAAAGACCACCAAGTAATTAGGGTCCATCTGCAAAAACATCAAAGAATAGTTCATAAAACCAGCAGGAACAAGTGTATAAAGGGACAGCACTTCTTTCACCAAGAAAGGAGGGCCAGAGCCCCATGGGTCCAAAAAGTAGCAAAAATTGAGCTGAAGTCAGAAATTACAAAATCTACAATGAATTTACCTAAGATATAGTTTTAATACAGCCTTATTTTCTTTTCAAGTAAGGGACAAATCTTATTCTACAACAGACGCAAATGGTGCTGGAAAAGCAAAATATTTGCAAGTCTGAAGAAACCTGGGGAAAAAATGACACTGTAAATTAAAATCTCTTGAATCAGAAGGCTTTTTTTCTGCTTTACTCTCACAGGTGTTTCTCAACAGAGACTCCTCAGTTGCATAATCAGCTTTAGAGTCTCCTTTGTCATGCCAATTGTTCCATGCTTTTACAATTTACACATTTATGACAGATTGAGATCTTGAGAAGCTGTGGTGTTGCTAGTTATAACAACAGATGCCCATCCAGGAATGGTGTGTATCTGTTCTCCCTCACATCAGTAGTGCAGTTACTGTAGGTATAGTCTATTGCCCAGTAGAGCTTCCTAAAAAAGGAAACTACTTCAGTGTTTTCCACATGCCCTTACCTTGCACACAAATTCTTCCATTCTCTCCATGGCATGGTGGGCTTGTAGAAGAGGTGACATACCCATAAACCCTTCATCTTCTTGAGGTGACTCATCATTGTGTTTAGAATCCTCAGAACACTGGGGGAGGAAAAAAAAAAATAGAGTAAATGCTTTGTAAGAAAACGAACAAAGAAAGATGACATTGTTTTCCATACAAAACTATGATTTGAGGTCTTGGCAAACAGAGAAGTCTTCTTTCCTTGAACAGCACTGAGGAAGGAATTCAAAAGAACAAAAATCATTACATTCTTAGGTATCTGAGAACAACTCACATGGTTTTACCAGGTTTGGAAGAAAGCTTTGTAAGAACTTACAGTTCTTCTGTAAGTTACGCTTCATGAAAGCCCAGGTATGGAGTTTGGTAGGGTTCTACCCTATGTTGACTTATCACATACCTACATATTATTCACATACCTACATATTATGATACACTCTAGCTTGCCAGTTAGGAAAAAAGCAGGGGGGGCGACAAAAATAGTTTGCTTACTACAATGCTTATGGCCCATCAGAGACTCCATTCAACGCTTCAGCTTCCAAGGTAAACAAGCTTGAGAAAGCTAGAAAAGAGAGAATGAGCCTTTTGTACCCTTCAGGCTTGACGCAGAAAGCTGCCATGCACCTCGTGACCAAGCCAAGAAAGATCCACAATCTGCATGGAGTCTAGCTTCCTCCGTATTACAAGTCACTCCACTTTTTATCTCTCCTTTATTCTCATATCAAGCTTAACAACTTTAAAAATCAAGGTTATTTATCAATAAAGCCATCCAAAATGGCTGAGAATCTAGTATATAACCTCACATAACTTATCTATAAATTATTAAAGAGTAATGTTCAGGTTACTGTCCTGAAGTTTCAGCCTGAGATCAGCTCTGGCTATGCATTTTTCCCACATTATAGCTCTCTCCTTAGAATAAGGCCTTATTAACTATGTCCGTCAACTAGTTAACTGAACAAGGTGCTTAAAACTTTCAGTTTTTAAGAAATAAAAGGAGGCTTCTTCCAGCCTACAAGTGAGCTATAGACTCTTCAGTATTTTTATTTTTTAAGAGAAAGATATGACATGCTGATACCTGCTTTTGTAGCTGAGGCTTACAGTAGCCACTCAAGCTTCACCTTTTGAAGAGGTCCACCCCGTTGGGTACTTGACCCAATTTTGCTTATCCAGAATACAGATCGCTCCTATATCATACATAATACAGATCCTTTGTATGCTCTGTATGACCTCACATTTGTCCACGCTAGGATAACTTAATTGACTAAATGAATCTATGTCCCTTGTCCTGCCTACTCACCATAATTTATCACTCCAGTCGACACTCTATCTGAGCAAGTCTGGGCAACGATTTTATATTTAATAGCAGATGATAGATATAAATATTGATCAGCTCTAGGCAGAGCCTAGAGCAGTACGAGACAGTATTAAATACACTCTCACTGCCTAGGTTACCCCATTAATTCTATTGAGAAAGGCATCAGGCAACAACAAGGTGTAAATGGGTTCAATATCCTTCTAAATTAGGCACACATCCTGTTGGACCAGAAAGCAAATTATAAAAAACAAATTTGGTTTTACTCTGACTCAACAACATTCAATAAAATTATTTCCCACACTGTCAATTATACTGGCTTTTTCTACTAATGGATCTCTCTGGTTAGGCTTCTCAGTTTCCAGTATTATAAATAATTAACTCAAGGTTATAGAAACAGAATGATTTGAGTTGGAAGGGACCTTAGTCTAAATCCCTTGCCATGAGGGTCTGTATAAGATGCTTACAATATTCTGCACAATCTTACAAATCAAAGAAACGTTCAGTTTCCATTAACACGCCTTACAGAAAAGCAAGGCTGGTATTTATATTCCACTGCATTTGATACAAGAAGCATTGCTATGCCTTTTAGCTACCCTACAATTCCCTCCCCCAGCACCACACAATGACCAGCTGGAACAGGGTGAACAAGTTAGTAATCCACAATTTACAAAACTTGGGTGGACTGAAGGAAAAAAGGTCCCTTACGGAATCAAAGCCTGTATTCATTGCAGTCTGCCCAGTGACTCAAAGCCAAAAAAATGTTCATTTCCCCCTCGCCACATACTGCCATTTTGAGAACGATGGGAAGGTTTAAATTTGAACAGACTGTAAAGCTGGAAGAGCACAGCTATTTATGAACCGGTCCAAACTCATTGCATTTTGGCAATTTGCCTACAAACAAATCATTACTGGGGTTCTTTTAGTGATAAAAAGAATTAATATAATATATGCAGTCCAGATGAAAGCCAGAAAATGCAATTGATTTTACTATCTCCTTCCTGCCCTTAAACTGCAAAATTAGCATTCAAGGAAAAAAAAAAAACCAAAAAAAAACTAAAGCTCAGCTTCTGAGCTCTTTTCTTGCTAAGGAGGCAAAATGAGGTCTGTTCTGGAACATCCGTCCTCTCTCAACTCCTTCCCGTAACATCGCATTAGAAAGAACAGTAAACTATGCTTCTTGGAAACTGTAAATCTATACTTGGAGTGCAACACCAATGCTAGTTTTCATTTGGAAATCTGAAGGAGTCTATTGACCTCAATTCTTCAAACAATGTCTGAGGGAAAAACTACCAGTTTTCTGTACAGAAGGCATGTCATTTTGTCAGATTTCCACTATGAAAATTTTTTTCATATTTTCAATCTACATTCTCTCTTTGGCTGATTGTATCAGATATTCAAGAACAGTATATCCTGAATCATGTGCTTCCAGAACAGACTTTGCCTTTGTACTTTCTAGATCATTGGCCAAAAGGATTTTCCCCTCTGCTGATGTTTCAGTTGTTCTTTTACACCATGTAATTTACTCAATTTCTTTTAAAAGTAGTCTCAAATTTTGACTAAAGAATTGAATCTTGAAATAAAAACCTTCATTCACAAGCAAATCTGTTGCAATCATCTGCTGTTTGTTGCATTCTTCTGCTGTATGTATGAAGTAGTGCTTAAAATTAGTCTTTCATACAGATTAGAAGTCGTGGCTTCTATACACTTAGACCCCAAAGGGCCTAGACACTTAACTCTATGGAAATACCAAACAATCCTTCCAATTTTTATTCTTACAGATTCACAGTGTTAAAGGTATGAACAAATATAGTACAGATACCTAATGAGATGAAAATTATACAACAGAAGTATAAATGAATCCTGAGTTGCATAATGGTACTGGAGAATAAACTAAACCTGAAGGACAAGTGACAATGGTTTATCCATTTGCTCTTTATTTTGGGAGCTTTTCTAGATTCTTGTGTGTTAACAATGATAAATAGGAAGGTAACAGAGAGGTAGAAACCAGACTTGATTAAATCTCTTTGTACAGAGTTCCAGGCAACACACTTCCAGGGACATATCTTCTAAAAAATTTCAGTTTGCTTCGGTAGGGATAGAAAAGGTTTAATGCCAAAACCAAACCTTAGGTTTCTTGCTCTGGTGCTCTAAGAGCCAAATTGCACAGTGCCCATCAGTAAGTTTATTTTAACATTAAAACCTCCCTCTTATATAGCAATGGCACAAAAGTTATAAAAAGAAAGTTTACATTTAGTACAAGAATTTGTTGCCTGAATACAGTCCAGAAAATGTCAGATCCCATAGCCAAAGGCCCTGTTTACAGACAAAACTGCAGTAAAACCTGCTCTAATAAATGCAACATACTTGCTGATGATGTCTACTACAACAGCTTATCCTTCTCACATAGATTAACAGCTTTTATACTAATGCTCTCAGGTCTGTTGACAGACACAATGTTTATTAATGCCCTTACTATGCAGAAGCTTGTCAGAAGTAAAGTCACAAGGTTAGAAAAAGATTCCAGAAATCCCTTTTCCAGTTTTGAGAGAGTTGTGTTCTCTGGACTTTAAGCAGCAAAAGGATAGTTTCTTGAGGTCTGTAGTTTCTTGATGTCAGTTTAAAGATTTCTAGGAAGTTGAGGATTTTGCACACAACTACGACTTGCACAGGTGAAAAGCAAGCTCTTGTTCATTACTAGCAAAATTGCAGTCTGAAGTGAAGTTCATTAGGAGTGGGCAAACTGAAACAGAAGTCAGACTTGAATGAAGTAGCTCTATATCAAAAGCAGTCCTCTTCTCCCTCACTCCCATCTTCCTTTACACTGCTTCTGGCACCCCTCTGATCCTTGGGTTGATTAGCTAATCCACTACTAATCTGGCAGAAATTTTGCCAGCTCACACTTTTGCTAGGTGAGCTTCCTAGTAGATAGTAAAGTCAGTTAAGAAAACTGGTTAAGGAGCTCAAGGTACTGCAGCAGAAACAAAGGGAGCACCAGCTCCCATTTTACTGAGATCCACTACAGAACACTTCCTGCAGATATGTTCAAGGCCAAGTTTCTTTTTGGCACGTACCAGTTGGATGCCAAACTATCTCCAGTCCCCTTTTTGTAGTGTTCATCAGTTAGAAAGGAGGCTAAGAACTTAGCTATGCATGGATTAAAAAAGGAAAACTAACAAACACTTCAATAGGTTGCTGTATTCTCAAAACCTCCAGCAGCTTCCAGGACTGCACTTTAGGAAATTCGACAGTTTTCATGGCCTGCACGTATGGTGTTTGATACAGAACTACAAGTGTGCATGTTAACCAGTAACACCAGTAACTACAACATAAGTCTTCTAAAGCCCAGAGCTCTTCTGTGTTAGGGCTCCTTTTTGGACACTCATCACTCAGTTACTTGGGGGTGTAAGTGACTGTGCACATACCTATGGGGTGTTAAGCTCAGGAGTTAATGAAGTCCCATGTCTCAAAACTAAAATGCTTGAGATATCAATTCATCATCAAGATATCACTGGTGCCATAAAGGTACCACCACAGGAATTTCCAAAGCACGAGGCAGTCTGAATCTGTTCTAATGTTCCTCTTGCTTCCTTCAGCTGCTGACAAATGCTCCCCCACTCTCTGGTTTATCTGTGGCCTGACAGAACTCTGCCCGGGTACATGCACATCATTGTAACACAGGCAAGAAAGTTCAGAAACAGCAAGTATCTTTATTAACTATGACTCGAAAGTTGATACAATTCTCTTCTTAAAATACAAGTTAGAAAACATACATTGCTGCATTTACAATATCACTGTTATCCCCCATATTTAACTGAAGTCAGAAAGTCTAGACATGACTTGGGAGTTTTTGCTCTTGTTTATCTTAATCTCATCAGATGAATGATTAATAGTGTTTAACGTGACATTGAAGTCATTTAATGTTTCTTGGGGTACCGTGCCAGATTCAGCAACTCGAGTGCATTCAGCATAAAGGTCAAGATATGTTCAAGGCTATGATATAAAAATGTTATTTTTCTAATCACAGCCCTGTAACATCCTTTCCAGCCAGATCGCTTTTTTTCAGCGACTCCTCTGCACCCGTTTTGTCAAATGACCTTTTATCAACCTGTCTTTCGTGAGGGGAAAGAAGCAATAGGTGGTGCCATGCTTTTTCTCCTAAAAGTCTGTTGCACATTTTTCAGAATTTCATCAGCTTACGTTCTTTGGGCTGTAAGTAATTAAGTGGAAAAGCACAGCACCTTAAAACTTTCCCGGACTTCCTCTAACTTCTGCACATACCGAGTTATTTTAAAAGTAACAGCTTTGTCATTTAGAGTTTACATTCTCTGTTAATCTGACAGGTTTGTAAACGTAGACACACCACGGTTTCCAAAAGGCTAACTACAATTACCCTCTAAGCAGGGTGTGCAAAGATGGTTTTTACTGTAACAGGACTAAAAAAAAGTCTTTCATTAGTGCTGTGCCAGAGCCCCTTTCAGCTTACTGGTCAAAACATTAAGTACTTGAAGCTTTCTGGAGTTTAGTATTTTTTTCTTTGTAGGTCACCTCCTTATAAAAGCTACACTCCATTTAATACAGCACTTGGAAGCAGTTTTATACAACTGGTCATGGGTGACTGCTTGCTGGCACTCATTAAAAACAAGCACTAACATTTAACACTCGTTTAGCAAATAGTCCTAGGACAAAGTCACATTTTGGCTTCAGCAACCTTGCTAATACACCCTGATTAGAACTAGCGCCCTCGTTAAATATCTTCAGATGAAAAGGCTTTGTTGGATCTCGATGTTTGAGGAGGACCACAGACCCCAAGGCCCACATGCACTAATCAGTACGTTTTGGGGGAAAAGCCTGTAGAAATTGGTCCTTCTACAGAAGATTCTCACGTATCATTTCCTGCTCCTCTGTCACTGTTAATCCTGACAGCAGAAGAAAAACAAGCATGCTGGGCTTCTGGGAAAAACATGCTCTGTTAAAAAAATAAACAGAGAGACTGAAAGCATAGTGCTGAACTTAACAGAAAAGCAGAGTCAATCGATCTGAAACAGTTGGAGGAAGAGGCAAGTTGACCCACCAGCACAACGTTATTTTCCCTTGTATCGCTGTGAAAGGCCGTCAGGTCCCCCATTGCTGCCCAAATCAAGCAGATATGATCTCCGACAGAACAAAGGCAAAAACCGTGGAATCTAACCCTTGTCCTGGAAAACAGTTGTGCCAGTGAGTTCTAAACAAAACCACTCCCTCCCTCTCCTACTTTCAACACACAGCCCAGCAAGCCATGGTTACAAAACCAGCTGGCAGGCAGCTAACTCAGCAGAGCACCAACACTTCCCTGCTCAAAGAGCTAAGGCCAGACTCGCGGGAGACAGTTGAGCCCAGCTGCAACTCAACAAGCTATAAACCATTACAACTTTCTTGTTGATTCACATGAGTTTTCTGGGAGACAGGGCAGACACAGAAACATGGCCATTTCCCACACGTTACCAGCCTTCTGGGCAGAATAATGTCTACTCATGGTTGACAAGGTCTTTTCTGCAGACACTCAAGCTCTAAAAGCCTGCTAAACCAGGCTTAAAGTCATCTACTGTCAGTGAAGGATGCATCAGCATCTGACCAACTTGAGCCTGGAAACAATCTCCTGTCTACATACTGTTTGAATACTTGGAGATATTCTGCTAGGTGGATCCAAAAATGTTGTGGGGTTTTTTTTGTACAAAACAATAAGCATATTTATAGGGAGAGATACTAAATTCAAGCACTTACTTCAGTGACTAGCAGTCCGAGTAAAATATGCATTACTCCCAGTGCTTAGAATGGCAAGTGAAGGAGAAATTCAGATGTTAAGATCTTTTGATCTGAAGCAAAAAGCCAATTCACCTGCTTTCAAAAGAAAAAAAAAAAGTTCTTTCCCAAGAGTTGCAAAAATGGAGGAAAGAAAGAGGTGATACAGTACTCTACAGAACAACAAATTTTGAACATAATCTGCTTTAAAGCTAAAGCAAACATGTTTAAGTTGGCCCTCAAATTCTGTTATGTCAGGATTCTCCCATACACGCTCAGAGGACACCTCTACCAAAAAAATCTATAATGCAATGCAGCAAATAAGGTAATACAGAAGCAGATGCCAAGTTTTTAATCATAACTCCAAGTATCAATAGTAAAATGCTAGACTGAAAATAAAGCTAAATGGTTTCAAACTGAGCAAGAACCTTGCAAGTAAACTGTTAAAGAAAAAAAAAAATATAAGGCAATCGGATTTTACAAGTATTAGCTCCAGAAAGAATATTCTTAAGGCTCAAATGTCTACCTTTGGCCTTCAAGATTTCATCTTTTTCACTGAGAAATCTTTTTCACTTTTTCAGACAGTATGTACCATAAAGACAACTTGAGAATTCCATGAATTTATATGCACCCTTCTGTCAATATAAAGCTCTTCTTGTAGATAATGTGTACACACTTCTGCAACAGAAAAGGCGTTGAATATGTTCTATGATTCAAGTTAAAAGCCTGGAATTATTTGCTCACCTTCTAAATATTCTAAAACTTTTCTTTTGTACCTGAAAAAAATCTGTTACATCCTTCTATCGCCCTCCTTCAAGTCACTTTGGTATTTATGCTCTAGAGACTCTTGTAGCTACATGCAGGTATCATGAAATTTGACAGAAGTCAAGTAAATTCCACTTGAAGTCAAAACCCACGCTTCCTAAAAAGTGATCCAGCTGAATATATGCCCAAATTTCTTCTGTCCATTCAGATGACTTGAGAGCTATGCATACCTCTTCCCAAACCTTTACTCTATGTTATCAAACACTTCAGGGCAACAGGTCTCCACTTTGTGGGTGCATTTCAGTGTCACACAGGACAACTGCACAAAAGGAATCGCCATTCAGGAACACTGAAGTTTGATGATTGGAATAAAGGCAAAGAAAATGGTTCTTTTGTTTGCCTGCTCTCACCGACAGGTTAAAGTATAAAAGGAAAGAGTCAAGCTCAGGTTTTCAGGGCTGCATAAAGAGCCCATTCATCAGGTTATAAGAAGTCACATGTATTTGATTGCGTCAGCTTAACAAAGTCACAGTAAGGGAGATTTCTTTAGGAAATATCACTGCTAGAATTACAAAGGCAGTTGAGACATAGAAACACTAGGAGAGGAGAAAAGATTATGTCCCAAAGGCTAGACAATCCAGTGTGTTACAGGAGTGAAGCACCTGCTGAAAAATGCCTTATCAGCACATACACCTATGTGAGAAAGGAAACCAGTTTAAACTGCTGAAAGAGAAGACTTCTGCAGCTTGCCTGATCCTTTTCACCCCACCAAATCCTTAACATCCAGATAACTGGACACTATCTCTTTAAATCACAGAAGGTACACCACTCACCCACCATTATGCTAACTGCATGTTTCAACAAGATAACAAGATGTGTATCTATTCTTTGGAACAGATACAGGAAAAGGGGGATAATCTATGAACATATACAAACTCTAGGAGAGAACAGTTATGGGTTAAAATACAGACTAAGAGGTTCAGGTGGAAAGAAGATCAGTTTTATATCATCCATATCTTCTTTTAAGCATCATTATCAAACTGGTAGATTAGCAGCACTGACAGAAGGATTCAGTTGTTTTGTTACTGTTTTGGATAGGCATGAAGATACTTTGTATCTAAAGAGAGCCAATATTTTGGTCCATCAAAATTAGAAATAGATAGTATACACTGCAAGCTGTGGGGGAGATGAAAAATCATTCTGAACAATAGAATGCTAGTTTCCACACGCCTCCTTAGAAAAGATGATTAAAATAATTCATCAAATGCAACTACTACCTCTTAAGAGCTCAGACTGCTTCCTCCTACAAGTAGAGCAGAAAGTGGATATATGAGTAGGCAGGGGGAAAGGAATCTAGTATAGGAGTTTGGGTCAGATTGTATATAAATGAAGGAGCTACAATGATATAAACAGATCAATACAAAGCAACAGGAAAAGTAAGGAATGCAACATTAGCACAGGATAAAAATACAAACTTTTAATTTTTTTTACACTCAAATCTTAGGCCCAGTAAATTTTGGGGAAGTATAGTATCTATTATCTAATACATCTCTATTATTACATTCATGAAACTCACTATGATTAGCTTGTCATAAGTAGAAGCATATTAAATGACTGTGGCTGTTCTACCATCAAGACACTAAGTAGCTCTCATCCACTTTCATTTTCCAACACAGGAATTCCTTAATTGTTACTGTTGGCTTCAGTGTGGTTGCATTTTGTGCACCACTTGAGTCCTCTTACAAGGCTATGTTTAGCTCATGTGTCCAAGTACTACTGCAATCTACAGAAGAACAATAACACGACATTACTGTTACCTAAACAACAGCCTCTTCTTCAAAACCAGAGGCAAATCAAGCTTTTGCACTAATAAGTCATCTCTGAAGCAGATGCACACAGCCAGAATGTACAGTAGAGCAGAAAGTGAATCTAGCTGGCATTTGAGTAACAGCTGTGCTGAGGCTTATATAAAACAAAGAATGATACATAGCGTAATGTTTTTTCCCCCAATTATTTAGAACACTGCAGTATGTCACAAAATAAAGGCCATTTAGCAAGCCAATATTGGTACTTTTGACAGCAAAATGGCTTTGGGATACTTTATCTGAAGTATCAAGTATTCAACCTTTTAAGAAGAAAAAAAAATAAAGATATCACAGTATTAAAAACAAGAAATCACAGAGGACAGAAATAAAAGTTTAGGATGAAAAATGTCAAAAAAACCAGGAGGCCGTATACGGCATAGAAAGTGATACAGTTCAAGATGAAACAGCAAGCCCCAAAAAGCAAAAACAAGTTTCTGTGACAGCGTTTTAAGAGACTGTTAAAGAGGGAAGACATTAAATACAAGAAAGCTGAATATTTGTAGTGAGCCAGAACACGTACTTGTGTCATAAGGATGAAAAAGAAAAAAAAAAAAGACGAGCACATGCTAAGAATGCCTGAGAAAAAAAAAAATGGTTAAAGTGCTCCCATTTTATTTCCAAAATTCTAAAATTAAACACTTTGACTCATACAAATAATTTTTATTTAGCTAAGCAAGAGTACAGAAAAAATTATAAGCCATAATTAGTTATGGGCTTTTACTTTGGGCTTTTCCACCTTCAGGCAACAGGTAACTCAGATTATTTGTCCAGGAAAGTCAGAGACAAGAAAGAAAACCTTCAAAAACAAGTGATCCCAAACACTCTGTCAGATAAACATACGTACGTTCAAATTATCTGCTAGTACAACTCAACTTTTCTTTTTTCTCCCCATAGCAAGTTCAGCTATCAGCTAACACTTTGCACCTCACACATATGCTTTACGACCTTCCATAAAATGGACAGAAAGAGATTCTGGACATTTCCTGTTATCACGATTCCGAGAGCATCTTATAGAAATTTTAGCAACGTACAACCTACAGTACATCGGTTTGGGTTATTAGCTACAAGTATCTATTAGTACACTTGAAACTTAATTCAGTAAGAGCTCAGACTAATCAAGTTAAGAGAACCTGATGCAGGTCCTCGTGTCAGCTGAGCCATGACAGAGGTCCACACACACACCCAAAGTCTGTGACAAATGCAATTACAGCAACAGCCCAACTCTTCCGCATTGAAGGCTACGTTAAGTAGAATCAGCATGTTTTTGCTGCTGGCTAAAACCACACAGTTGCTGTATCTGAGCTGATGCAGTAAACTCATTAAGCCATGATAAATTTAATAGCAAGCCCAAGTTGAATGCCTCTTCCAGTTAACTGTGCTGATATCCATCTGCAGAGTATCCTGGGAGAAGCATTAATTGCAGTTCTGAAGCTCTCTAACCAGAAGGTACTTCTGTCCGATGCTTGGAGACATTACCTGCATACAACACTTAATTAAGCTGTGGAATGCCTTTCCGCAGGATGTTGTGGCTTCTAAAATTTACAAAGGCTCACGCACCAAAAATTCAAAAACATTGCCGCTGGTTCAGGAAATCTGTGAGCCACCAATTACTAAAGGCTGAGAAAGTGTCCTAAGGAAGTACCACAAGATGCTTCCTCAGCCTTGGACTCTGCCTTACGAGTCTGTTACTGGCTATTGTCAGAGTTAGGATCCTGCACACTGTGGATGTTTGGTCTAATCCAGTACAGTCATTCTTCCAACAAGAATCCTTGCAAACAGATTTTTCTGTCCTAGTCTCTAAAACAACAGAAATTAGCCAATGTTCAGATTCCATTCAGCGGTCTATCTTCTCCTTTCACCTATGATTAACTAGAAGTTACAGAACAAAAGTCTTTTTATATGAGCAGTGTCTTAGCAGAGAATAAACCAGTACAATTCCCATTTCTTTGAGGAGAGAATAAAAAAAAGTAAAGCTGGTAAACTGACATTTATGCCTTATCTTGTCATCCAAGTTTCCATACATTCAACTGAATATTTCTGGCATCTTATTTCATTACAATTATTTAGCAGGTATAAAGGGATTGTGGGCTTATGGGTCATGCTTCTGGAACTTACTTCAAGCCCTAAGCACTTACGTCAGAACTCCATTTTCTTAGCAAACTTTATATATGATCATTAACTTACACTTTCCTGGTCAGAAGATGGAGGTGGCTCCACTAGAAGAAGCTTCTGCTCAGAGCTGTCCTCTTCAAAGGCTGCCTGTGTTGTTGCAGTGTCAGACATGTGTCCTTTTCTGAGCCGCAGACCTGGCTCTGGAGAACCAGCATTATCGAGTTCCGTTAGTTCATTCATGAGATGCTGGGAGCCTTCTCAAATATTCTTCTTCCTCTTGGTTCGGTTTAGCCAATTACGTGTTTGCTCTGAAAGACAAAGAGTTTGTATAATGAAACTGAAGTTAAAAAGAAGTGTGGAAGAATTAGCTGGAAGAAGAGCATGCTTAAAAGCTAACAAACAGCTACAACTGCTTTTATATGTGCCTAAACTCCCATGGGATCAATTATGCAGACTTCTACGTTGTTGAGCAATGAATTCTCATCTTGTGACCAATAATACTTTCATATCTTAACACACTTTGAAAGATGTACATCACTGTGAGGTGACTTTAATAGCCGGTCAATAGATGTTTGACACCAGTTGTCCTGAGACACAACAGCCAGAGCACTTGGACATCAGTGTGCCAGAAGCCACCAAAATGAATTAGCCCACAGCTAAGCCTTCAGAATCGCTTTGAATGAGAAGCATCTATTCATTTTTTACTAATCACTTGGTGTCATTCTAGTACTATAATATATAAGTACTTAGATGTGACTAACACATAACATTAAGATAACCCATCTAACAAGTTTTAACAGGGTGCATAATTAGATTGGAATTTTAGTGCCCCATAAAAGATGCTGAACTTTGTCATAACATAGGAGGGGAAATTAAAAATATCAGATGGAGGATTGATATTGGCAGGCTTGTAATAAAACATCACCTCCAAAACGCCAATAAATAATGTGCTCCTTCCTTTCAGGGACTAATCTCATTTATATATGATCACTGCAAGATAATTCTCAGCTCTGACAAATGTGCTAGAGTTAATTTTGCTGCAGCAGTTTGTAATATTATATCCCTTCAGCTGCCTGGTAATGCCCAGAGGAGAGAGCTGCTAATGAGCAGATAACAGACTTTGCAGAACTAAACGATCCCTCAGTTGTCCAGGCTCAGTATGGCACCCTGCTTTAATCACCCAAGAAGGTAAGTTGAACAAAATGCCAGCAGAGCAGATGGTATGCCCACCTTCCTGCTAACTCCACTATAGGGTCAGTAACCTCCATCTGAAATGGCCACAGCTGTTGACTTGGTAAACACAGGAGTCACAGAACTATCACTCTAGGAAAATTAAGGCAAGGTTTAACAACATTATACAAGAAGCCCAATAAAGAAGTTGAGCAAGTGGCTTTTAAGAACAAGAACAAATATTTTGAAAGACACAGAACAACTGAAATCTTGTCTGGTTTTGTCCTACTTCAAGCAGCCAATTCACAATTCTATTTTTAAGCAAGAAACACGAAGACTTCATCACATTGCCATTTGGCAAAACCGATCTAGGGAAGAAAGAAAAGAGCATGCAACAAGAACTACAGCTTAAAATGAAATTGATTAGGTGTCTTAATTTAAAAGGCTACTGAAATTAGTCTCTTATAAGTTAAGTACACTGTACCAGTTTGAAAAAAATACAAGTAAGCAGAGCAGCTGTTGTAAACAACAGTTACAGCCCCCTACCAAAAAACATTTCCAGACAACATTTCAAATTGATAGTTGGGTGAAATAGCCAGTTGGTTGCAGTGATTTTTTTAATTTGCATTAGACATTTAAGCAGCAAGTTTTACCAGTTTTTCCTTTCTGCCAACTTTAAGCAATAGAATTGCTATTGTGTGCTGCATTACATTGCCTAAGAGCACGGCCTTGTATCACCTCTATGACACTGTGGGAGCAATGCTCAGAGGCGCAGGAACAACCAACACTTAGCCAAGATGTTTGCAAAAGGTTCTTCTCATACAAGAAGATATAAGAATGCCAAGAGACTTCTTAAATCAGGCCTTGAAGATTTACTTCACTAGCACTTGCTGCCAAGCAATCATTAAGGTTAAAAATAAAAGATGCATTTCACATCCAGAGAGTGAGATTCGCATTCAGTAACAGAGTTAAACTTTAGAGCTCTGCATAAACAGAAGTGGCTGTTTCTTGAAAATACACTGGAATTGCTCAATGAACTAAAATGTTCCCATGTTATCTTTCATGCGTGATCCTTGAGGTGCTCAACACACGTGCCCTTACTGAGTATGCAGAGGCAAGCAAACCAAAAGACAGTCCAAACACATCACTACTGGTTTCTAGTCCTTATTAAAAATGTACTATAAAAGCCAAAAACGCATGCCAACAGAAAAGAGCTAATAGCCAGAGCTATTTGTTTACAAGGGAAAGCAGCCTGAGATGATGAACAGGAAAGCCACAGATGGCCTTTAATTTCTATAAATTTCTGCGACTCCACAGTTCAGAGAAGGGTTTGAATGACTAGGATGACCTTTTCCTAAGAAAATGGGACATCTAAGTATGGTCAGTAGCATCTAGTCAGAAGACAACAGTTGAAACATTGTGAATGAAGAGACTTGTTGCCCCATTCTTTCTCTAAAGGTTAGGTAGCTCAAAAAACAAGAGCTGGAAGATGGAAAGCTATAGAAAATTTAAGGTCTTGGAGGACATTGTTTTGAGTTGCACTGAGATTATAAATCTTATATTTATACCCTTTAGCTTTTTTGAGCATCCAAACAATTTTCATTAAATTATTTTCCATTTAAAAGAGGACATTGTCATATACAACTTAAAAATCTACTTAATGATTGCATATATAATAAGCACAATATCAGCATCCAGATGAAGCAGAGAGTTACTGCTGGGTTTAAAATCAGGTGAGAATAACATGTGCACAGTTTGGTTTGTTGGGTTTTTTTTTTTAATACACAAAACTTCTAAAGGCTAAGTCAGCTTTTAGAAGGACTTAACAGCGTAATACTACCATAGTTCTAAACACAGCCCATAATCAAGAAATGTAGCACTCCACTAATCAACTTAATCAACAATGTGGTGGCTGCTACCACCACACAACCTACAAAGCCCAAGAGGTCATCATTCCCAGCTGCTTACTTCACCTCAGTTCAGAAGTCAAGGCAAAGAGAGTCAGTGCCAGCTTCAAACTGTAGACAGATACTCGTCATCTTTCCAAGAAGGCAAAACCATTTCAGCAGTTCACCGGAATTGTGCAATGTCAGAGGAGTCAACATCCAAGGCCAGGCTGGATGGGGCTTTGAGCAACCTGCTCTAGTGGGAGGTGTCCCTGCCCATGGCAGGGGGGTTGGAACTCCATCATCTTTAAGGTCCCTTCCATCCCAAACCATTCTATGATCCACAATTACAGAGCACGTTTAGGAAGCTGCTTCACTCTTTAAGATGACAAGGAAAGACTATTTACACGGAGTCAAGCACCACAAGTTGATCCTACTATTGTTTGTAATATCTTCCTGGATATTGCCCAGGATAACTGATACAGCCCTTCTAACCTTCCAGAATTCAACTGGCACAAGGACTGGGTTTTCCACCTAAGCTAAACAGGTAAATGCCAACAGTGTAGCAAAGCAAAGCAAGGGTAGTGTTTGTACTTAAACTTTGAAGACTAAAACACAGTCCTGGATGGTCAAACTACACCTAAGCAAAGCAGCCTCTCCAGCATCCAGCTCTTCCTAGTAGCCTCTCCAGCATCCAGCTCTTCCTAGTATGTTCCTCTTATGCACAAGAATGATCCCTCCAAAGCTATTTCCTTCTGTCCGTAGCTGGTATTTAGAAGAAGAATGAAAACAGCATCCTCCACCATTCCCTTCTCATTGATCAACAGCCTTTCTAATGGTATAGTAACACCAAGAGTATTCAGTAACATCACACAAAAGCTTTAATTATTCTCAGGTGACAGTGGAATCATCCTATTGCCCATCTGCTTCCCTCACTTCCTAGCACCAGCACTGGTGCTCAAGTGAGTTCACCAACAGTGAACTATTGGAAAAGTGCTGGGGTTTGTGTTTTGGGATTATTTTTTTTTTGTTGGGGTCAGGTGTCACCTTTGCCTGTCTGCCTACATGGTACCCTGGTCTATTTACCAGGGAAATTAGGCAAGCAGCCATGTCAATGTAAGGCAGGTGTGCAGGCAGGAAAGAAGTCAGACAGCAAGTGCTGTGTCACATGAGTTAAGCCACGAGTTGACTGTCACCCACACCAAGCACCACCACATAACTAACCCATGCTGGGTCATGGGGTACCACTGGCTGGCTGCTTTTTTCATAATACATAGAGCAAAGCAGAATAAGAAACTCATACATTTTAAGTTAGAAGGCTACAGCTAAAAATCTAACAAAACAGCAATATCAAAAGATTCAAGAGTATAGCCTGAAATAAGGGACTTACCTTTTTTTTCCCCCTTTCAACAATTGAGCCATCTTTTACAATTAAAGAGTTAAACACCCCCAGCAACATTCCAAATTTTTCCTAAACTACAGTAAAAGAAACCAAGCAAGAGTGCGTATGAACGGGGGAAGGAGGAAAATCACAGAAAACCTTGTTTTCTCAGTGTACCCTAATGGAAAAGTATGAATCAGGCTGTAAAAATTCTTCAGAGGTCATCCTTAACAATGAGTAACAATGAGGCAGCAATCCAGCACCTCTTCTCTTAGATGTAATTTCCCTAGATAAAGGGACATCTACAAAACAAAGATTAGACTCCCGCGGAGGGTCAGTGGCCAAAAAGCTGTCTTTGTAACTCATAAAGTGTCACTGGACACTTCAGCCTAAGCTATTTCACAGCAGGCTACAGAGGCAAACAATCAGGCACATTCTGATGCATTCGGGTCCACAAAGGGAACAAGGCAGCAGCCTGCCTACATTAAGGAATTCTTCCATTTCAGAGGATCCCATTACATTGTTACAACATTTGTCCAATTTGTACTGAAAATTGGACTCCAGTTTTGTAGCTGGGTTAAGCGCAATGTCAGAGGTTGGCCCACCCCCAGCGCACAATGCCCGGTTGTTAGAGACTAGATGACTGGTGTAAATTAGTTTTACTCCTCAATAAACCAAAACCAAAGAGAATTGCCACAGAAGCAGTGCAAGACAAGGATCAGAAGTTCAAGTTGTTTTCACATTGTGTTCCACAAAAAAAACACCAACTTGCTTGAAGTTCGTTTTCTTTCATTAAATGGCTCAGTTTCTCCAAGTGAGACACATTCCATCCTTGTGCCCTTTTATGATTTTATTTCTATGGCATGTTACTAACTCTCACCAACTTCACGGTTGCCAACAATAAAAAGATGCAGTTGGTTTTGTTAGTAACACTTTGGATCACAGATTGTCTAAAAGTGGAAGACTGAAATTAGACATTACTTTCCTCTTCAGTGAAAATTTAGAATACATCCTTTTAACTGCTGCCTCAAGGACAGGATTCACAGAAAAAAATTGTTGGGTGAATATGAAAAATCCCAGAGTCTTTGAAGCAGGTATTAAAGCCCAGAGCTAGGCTGCTAAGCTGAAGTTACATTCATTTTCTCCCCCTTTACAGAGAGGGTCTTTGGATCAGAATGTAGATGGCAATCAATGGCAAACATTCCTCTAGCCTGGCAGATACACCACTCTCCTCCGAGGAAGCCTCAGTGTGAAACTCTCTAGAGACTGAACCAAGATATCTTACAACTCAAGAAAATGCTCCAAGGCCTGGAGCAACTGTATAAGAAATCCCTCTACCACCCTACTTTTAAAACCAAAGAAGAATACTTAAGTTTCAGGCTACAAACTTTAAGTAAGAAAGCATTTAAGACAGTTGCCTCCAGTGCTTGTTACTAGCTTGGCTTGGACATCTCTCTACTTAGGTGCCATCACTATTCAGATTTAAGGACAGGCTGGTGCCAAGAGGGGGCAGCCTGACTTCTCCTTGGGAGGACATCAAACAGCTCCACTTCTCATCACTGCCACCTGCCAGAGGCAATCTGTCACAAACCATTCCAGGTGACAGTCTGGAAAAACATTAACCCAGACAGCATGAGATAATCATTTACTATCAAACCAGCAAGCTGAATTGGCTCAAGACACTGTCAGAAAAGGCACGTGGACATGACAGAAAGGGCAGGACCATGCATCCAGGGTTTTAATTCCTTATGCATTTTATAAGCAGTATTTTCCTACACCTGTTAAGGACTGACACTTCTCTGCTTAGCCCAAGTCTTTAATTGTTATATATGTACATACCACAGCCTTTATTATGACCTGTTGACCTGCTGCAGACCAAGCCTGGCCTAGCAAACCAGACACTTTAGCAAGACTACAGATTTTAATACAGCGGTCAGGATCTCGGAAGCTTGATGGCAAAATGGTGACCATTCCACTCTTCCCAGTTTCTGGAAGCAGCCACTCCCTAGTTTTGATGATAGTCTAGATAAGCTTTACTCACAAGGCTGTGAGCTGGCTCAGTGTTTTGTTTTGGGCCTGACAGGTTTGATCTACTAGATGTTTCTATTCCCATATTTGTAAAAAGTAAGAACAGAAGAAACTTATTCCTTCATTTATGTTCAATGGTGATATTTCTTCTGTTGAAAACAGCATATATTCCCTCCTCAAAAAACAAATGCTGTTTAGCCCCAAGTCAGGCAATTCTAAATATTCCCTACTTTTCTGTAGCAAGTGTTACAAGAACATTGTAAGAATAGCCAACAACCACATCCAAAGCATTGCATCAGACTAAGATCCAAAAAGTGGTGCTGCATCTTTTTCAGGTACTTTCTTAACCATCATAACTCGAGCAAATGAGATAAACCAGGTGCAGTTTAGTTACAGTAGATCTATATCAGTCAGAAGCAGATTTTGTCAAATGGCTGAAGGCCTAGATGAGACCCAGCAAAGCTACTTATTAATTACATAAATTTCCTCAACACAATAGACAGAAAATAACTTGGTTTTTCAAAAGATAATCATTGTTGGAAGTAAAGAAAGTCAGCTGAAGTGAACTTTTAGCGTCCTCTACTATTTAGTAGCACTCTTTCAGATATATATTTCTTTCCTGGTAGCAATGTTTGAAATTATCTCAATTTCTGAAACAAGCCCAAGGACACTCATGTCGCAATACATCTCTAATGTAATTCAAAATCAGAAATGTTGTTTTTCTACTTTCTACTGTCCTATAACTTAGGAGAGATGGCAAACACCCATAGTCTACTTACAGATACTCTGTGACATTACTGCTAAACTTCTAAGAACTAAAATGTTTATCCATAAACATGCAGGCCCTTTAAGTAGGGATGTAGCTTGAACTCAAAATATATTTATCAGACCTAGAAAAGACACTCACACAAAGTCTTCTTGCTGTGGTTTGTTTTACCATCTTGGCATAACAATTGTTGCTAGTGTAATCTGCCTGCAGAGGTTTTTAGTGGTACGGCTGCAGCCTGGAGTCCAATCAGCACAGCCATGTTAGTGTAAATTTTAAGTTCAAAACATATTAAAACCACAAACATGCTACAGGTTAAAGTAACAAGGAAGCATTTTGTGAGTATATACATTAGATGTCCTGCATGACTTAGTATCACTTCTTGATGCATTCAAACAGCCATATTCTTATCTGATAAAAAACAAACAAAACCACCCAAACACACATTGGAATTTAAAAAAAAAAAATTATATAAGTGAACTGTGGCAATGAGGAACACTTCATTTCTACGTGCTTTCAGTGAAAAAAAATATATTGCACATAAGTGCTACCCACCCTTTGATAACAGAGCAACACCGCTTGTTTAGTAAAATGAGGACTGACTGTAACATTGGATGAATGACAATCAGCATCATAACCATAAAATAAAGATTATTTTGTTATGTCAAGCTATTTACAGCAGACAACTCACAACAGAAGATAATGACAACAAGAGATTAAGCAAAAAATTCCTCAAGGGAACCAGACATAATATTTACACTTATAAAAATACCTTAGTACAAAACAGAAATGAAATAGTAATTTCACATAAAAGACAAAAAGTTGAAGTGAGACATTCAGGTTGCCTTTATCGTAGATAGAATACAATATTTTTGTAATAATAAAATTAAAAAAAACCACAAGACTATTATGTGAGGCACTTAGACTAAATAATGATGGGTATATATCACACTAAAGCACTACTGCTTACCCTCAGACCTACACAGGTCACCACAAGGCAAGAGAAGATGGAAAAGAGAAGATGTCTCAGGTTTGC
This sequence comes from Scolopax mira, assembly GCA_004320125.1. Lineage (NCBI taxonomy): Eukaryota > Metazoa > Chordata > Aves > Charadriiformes > Scolopacidae > Scolopax > Scolopax mira. The sequence continues at coordinate 162,856 of BJBW01010219.1, forward strand.
TCAGTCTGAACTTCTCTTGACTTGCCTTTTACTCAGTTTAGCTGTGACAGCAACTTCACTAGTTGAATAGGTATCAATGGCTAATTGTTATTTTTTTTCACCTTGGTGTGATATAACCTCCAGTTAAAAAAAAACAAAAAAACACGCACAACCCACAGACCTGGAGCTACTCAAACCTGGCTTTACAGGTAACAACAAAATAGTAACTAACAGACATAAAGGGCACCATATATAGTAAATTCAGACATAAGCAGGAACTCTAGGCCAATAGAAGAAAGGAAAGAGGTATAAAAGCAGACACCAAAAAAATCTAAGTGGATCCTAGAGAGAAGAAGAAACAGGCAACATCAGTATCATACTCCCCCCAACAAAGGGCTCTCAAGTCTGACAGCCTCCTGTTAGCCCCTCCAAAAGTCTAAAGCTGCTGACTTAAAGACCCAGAGCTGCAATGGAAGGGTGAAAGTACCTGCAGGAGAAGGGACAGAAAACAAAAACTGCATGTCTTACAATTTTAGCTGTGTTTGGCAATATTTCCCCCCATATGTAAGTACTCTAACTGCAATATTCTTCTTAATATTTCTTTAAGAATTAAATCTACATTAATGATTGAGTCAGACTTAAGAGTTCCATTATATTAACAATAAATTCTTGACTTTACTTACACATTATGCTTATGTACACACAGCCACACGCACAAAGGGTGTTACATCTTTGCCCATGAACAAGAATGTAACCTGGATGGAGTCATAGAAACATGGAATCATAGAATGTTGTGGGTTGGGAGGGGCCTTAAAGATCATTGAGTTCCAATCCCTCTGCCATGGGCAGGGACACCTCCCACCAGACCAGGTTACTCAAAGCCCCATCCAACCTGGCCTTAAACACCTCCAGGGATGGGGCATCCAGAACCTCCCAGGGCAACCTGTTCCAGGGTCTCACCACCCTCACAGTAAAGAATTTCTTCCTGATAACCAATCAACATTTCCCCTCTTTCTGTTTAGAGCTGTTACCCCTTGTCCTGTCACTCCACTCCCTGATAAAGAGTCCCTCCCCATCTTTTCCATAGACCCCCTTTAGGTAGTGGAAGGCTGCTGTAAGGTCTCCCTGGAGCTGAACATCCCCAATTCGTAGTCTGTCTTCAGAGGAGAGGTGCACCAGCCCTCCGATCATCTCCAAGGCCCTCCTCTGGACCTGCTCCAAGAGGTCCTCCATTCCCTCTCCTGTTTTGTAACTCTCAAGAGCATTGCTAGTCTTTAAAGTGTTACATGAAAATTACAATATAATAACAAAGCCCAAAAGAACCCACAAAAAGCAACCAGATGGGCCGTCTGAACTTGTAATGCATTCTTTCCTCAGAGGGAACACTTTGTGCCAGGGTGACCCAGTCAATGTTGTTTTGTACCAAAGGGCCTTTCATACACATCCTATGACAGCACCTAAACACAACAAAAAAAAAAGCAAGAAAAGCAGTGACTGTCTGCACTTTCCGTTTTGCAGAAAGCAGTTCTAGACATCATAGAAGACTCTTGATTTCTTTAAGAAACCCTAAGAATGGAAAGGAAGCATGGCCAAGTTGATAAGCATCCACGCTCTTAAGAGTAGGAAGGGTAGGAATTTGGGTTGATTTCCTGGACAAGGGCCCAGACAGGAGGAACATGAGCAGAGAGCAAGAACTAGGTCAGCAAACTACTGAATAGTTATTTGTCCTAGTTTTCAAATACTCACTGAAAGTACTCTTACTCCAGCCTAAATGCTTCTGTAAGGGGTGTTAATACATGTAAAGCTGTTCACATAAACTATTTTGGAAAGCAGAAAAAGTTACCTTAGGCTGACAACATCTACTGTCAATGGAGTTAGCAAATACAGGATGACAGTCTAGTATAACTTTGCTTTTTTCTGCAAGAAAAATAAACTATCTAGTATAATTTTGATGAAAGTACTATCATGTCCATAGTTAAGACTGAGACACAGCATAGCTGTATGTCACATGAAATGAATCTGAAGAGCTGTCATCAATACTAAGAAAACGCAGGCCGAGTTTCTCAGTGGAGAACAAGAGCTACACGTAGGAATCAACCACTAATGTGCATGCCAAAGAGATATTTGGGAACCTAGCTGAGAAGTCTATACAGGGGTCAGGTGTAAACAGAGCATAAATACCACCTTATCCATTTCTAAAATTGTCAGGTGTCCTATTAAAAAAAGCACGAAAGGTTTTTCTAGTATTGACAGCACAGTAGTGGCACGCATGCTTTTGGAAAAAAAGACACTGACATTTTTAAGACTTAAAGGTCAATAATCAGTGTTGTTAATTTAGTGTGTTAGAAGTAAAATCTTGGAGGACAACTGACCTGCTCAGATAACCAAGCAAGGCCCAACCTACGTAGACAAGCAAGCAGCTGTAGCTAAGGAAACAAAAGTATGAAGTGACACAAGCCTTGCATTTATGGAACACAAAATCTATTTCTATCACATGCTAGTTAAGCAGTAATAGTTCAGGCATTCTATATCATATTTACTATAAGATCCAAGAAAGTATTTGCTTTGCAAAAGCAAAGAAAGTTTTATTTAAAACCAGAGCCAACCACTCAAAATTGCAGTAAGATTTCAACACAGCACAAGGTTTCCCAATCTTAGTGTCTATAACAACAGCACCACCACCCAAAACAACAACAAGAAAAAGTGAATATGCCAAGTGTTGCCTATCAGGCAACAAGGTTGGTCACAGAGTTGGCAGATGGTGACCTCAAAACACAAAAGAAGTTGTTCTTGACACAGCAAACCAGTAAGCCTTGGAACTCCTTGCTACAGGATGAGAATTCCCAGGGAAAATGGACAAATGCACAGGATAAATTCAAAGGGTTTTCAGCACATGAAGCCACCTCTAGCTCTAGAAGGCTCTAAATACCAGTGCACGTGTATCATATATTGCTTGCAATTAATGCTTAGAAGCTATTATCTTCCTTAGGGAAAGTGCATCCTTACAAAAATCTTAGGAGCCTCTCTGAGGAAGGACAATAAGGGGCCTAACGAATAATAATAAAAAACAAAACAGGGAAGAAGTCAAATGATTATGAGACAGAAAATGAAAACCCCACAGAAGAAAGGATGAAGGTTGAAACAGAAAAAATTTCTCAGAGACACCAGGCCAAGCACCCTAACGATGCCATTAACTCCCCAAATGCATGCAAGAAGCCAGGAGGCACTACTTTGAGATGCTCTGGTCAGTGATTTACATAAGAGGACAAGGGATCAGAAAAACCCTACGGCTGCCAGAATCTCATTAGTCACCTTTGTTCCTTCTCACCTGAATGGCCAGCTTGGCTGGAACCAGTAGGTGGTCCTGCAACTTGGCTGGGCTTCAGACTCTAAGGGTAAAAATAGAAAGGTTAGGGACAAAGCACAGTCAAAGTCTCAGAGGTGCTGCAACCTGGCACATTTGGCGTGTGCACGACAGGATTCAGGAGGACACACCAAGTGTACTACAACTTTCACACTGACCATCAACTTCTCCATCAAGTGAAACACAGAATCTGCTGAGCACAAGCCAGTCGAACACTTCTTGGTCTCTCCACTTCAGGCAGGAGGTCTTGTCACTTTGTGCATGGGCAAGAAAACTGAGCAAAGTAGAGCATGAGAATATAGAGGCTTCTGTAGCGTGGCTTGGAGCATTATCAGGCAGCCTACTTGGGTTACACATGAGGGTGGTCAGACAGTCTCATGGGGCAGAAGCTTAAGCAGCAGCTCCACAATAACATAGGATGCTGAGCCAGAGGGATTTCCAGGTTGACCCAGCCTGTTTGATGTTCTAGCTATTCTGGAATTCCAAGTTCCAGTGGAATGACTCACCTTTTTCCAGAGACTCAAGAATCAAAACTGGGGTACAATTTTCATTTCCTTACGTAAAGATTAGATAAAAATCTGTTAACCACTGACTTTTACCTTCTTCCATGAACTGTATTAAAAGTATCAATTTGGCAATCAAAAATATCAAAAATAGCAATTTTGTGTAATTGATTTGCACTGTCAAATCAGAATAGTATAAGTGAAGGTTTACAGAAAAACAAAAATTAAAAAAAAAAACCACCACAAAAAAAAACCCCAAAAAACCAACCACATGCACGCACACACCCACAAACAAAAACACCACAAAAGTGTGGGGAAAAAACAAATGAAAAATTAACTCAAAAACCCCAACCCTACCAATCACCTAAAGCATTGCTACAGTTTCCTTACTGAAGGGGAAAAGAATGACTAGTTCAAGTCCTTTCTGTGATTGGTTTGCACACTCATGCATGTAACTAGCACTCACCTCAACTATCAACTCCAATTTGGAAGCCAAGCTTGTCACAATAAGTGTCACTTTGTTTCAGAAAGTTATTAGTTTCCTGTAAACCTTAGTCCTGAGAAATAGAGCAATGAAACAAACAGATCTTGTATCTTCCCTGTGTTGTAACAAACAGCAATTACTTTAACCACTAAAGCTCATTTCCCAAAACCACTCTTTATTCTTAATCTCTAATTTGCTACCACTCTCCTGACAAGTAACTGTGCTACCCATGAGGAAGCACAGATCAATTTCTCACACCTCAAGCTTTTTACTGGTTCTTGACTTTTTATTCAAGCTTGGGAAGGGTTAAAGTCCAGGATGCCTACAAGAAGGATGTGAAATCAGCATGAAAGCTGTTTGTCCAAGTTAGCTCAAAACTAGATAATAAATTTACACAGATAAGGGGGCAGGGGAAAAATCTTTGGAGTATGAGTACTATATAGTAGCTATTAAACATTTACACTTTAATTAGAATCCTTTGATTTTTGTAGGCTCACTCACCAAGAAAACAACTATAACAAGTTAAACTCTACGTAGTTACAGCTAAATTGTATAACGATGCATCAGCACAAAATCAAGGAAAGCAGGAATTTTTTTTTAACCATCTCACTACATGATTCTCCATAAAATGTTCAAAAATAACTCCAGATACCACATTTTATTTAAGCTCTCTGCCAAACAAACCTCTGCCTCAGTACTTGCTAAAACTGATTTATTACTGTCAAATACATTAATCCACGCGTTAATCTGCCTCAGGTCACTTAGTTATTCAGAAAGGACTTTTGTCAAGCCACAGACAATGTTGCTTTTGGTCCACATGGGAGTTTGAAATCACAGCTTGGGAGAGATCCTCTAACATAAATACTACAGCATGAAAACAGCAAGTAACACAGGAGACTTTTCCTGTAATTCGTTTCCATTCTCTCTGCTTGACTTCACGGCATGTTGTTAAGAGCCTAAAAATCTCACTAAATGAAGGCAAAGAGTTTGTCTTTGGATCTTGTGACACTGGAGTTGTAAAGCACACAGCACTCACGTGCCAGCATCAAACTGACATTCATTGCACTCCAGCGGAGGAGGGAAAATTCCAAGTTACACAACCTGCTTCATCCATACTGCAAGTAGTACACACAAGACAGAAAAGCTGGCTCAAACATTACACAGCTTATGTTATGCTCAATAAGTGCTGGCTGTATTTCTAGATATAGTCTTACACCTAACTGTTTAAAGCCTTCCAGTTGTATGGCTTCCTTATTCAAGGTTTCCAACAGAAAGCAGAATTAGTGTAAGCTAGGCCACTTACCAGGTGATCCAAGATTTTCAGCACAATCAAATCAAAAGCTCAAAGATGAATAAAGACAGTTGGACAATCACTGGAAGAAAAGCAGTTTTCAGCATACACATCCTGTGTGTTTGCTCAGTGGCTGGATCACCAGCAGGATAATATGCTGATACAAGTCTATTACCTGTCACATCCCCTGAAGAAGCAATCTCCAATGCAAGCAGCAGTAATGCATACGTTCTACACCTTTCCTTTTTATGTCTTCCTAGTAATTAATTCTAAGTGCCAGTAATTCTCCATTACTCCATCATTAGGATGACTAAACAGCATTCTACGATAAAAATTATGCAGCTATGCTTTGGTCAACCCCAAATACCACCACTGTTACCTGCAGCTTTGAATGTTGTAACAAATTATATGCTTATAAACAGTTCATTTATTAAAGGACATAACTTAGATTAACAACCAATTCAGGAGTCCCTTCAGCTGGAAGTGAGAAAGTGTTCAAATATTTTGTTACCTCAGAACTAGATCTCCAAGAAGGGAGCACCAGGTTTTAACATAGGTTAAATCCTCTCAAAAGGCAGTAAGATTTCAGATGGTACTACAAGAACTACTGGACGCATCATACTTAACTGCTAAAAGAACAGGAATGTGGAATTGTACCTTTCCATGGATTACCTTACACTGCACAAAACATTGGTGTGAGTCTTGCAGGTAGATAAGCCCTCAGGCACTTACATAATAATGGACTATTGAAACAGAGCCAAGATGTGAGTTTTCAGAGGAAAACAGTCATGGGTTCTGTGATCACGCTGTTTTTCACAATGACTTTACTGTGATGTGTAACAAAGGGGTATTTGAACCAGTTAACTAATACAGAAAAAGTCAGCTGGAAAGGGTTTACATGGAAGAATGAAAAACTAAGGTCCTTCTGAGAGCATCTTATATCACTTTCCCAACAGCATTTTAAGCCTCTGCAGTCCAAAACCCAAAGCTTACCTAGGTTACCCACAGCCATGCAGAGCTACACTGTTACCTCAACCCCAACCTTAACGGAGTGTCTGAGATTTTTTTCAGTATCGTCTTGGACAGTTTTGTGTGTCATCTCCCTTTCCATACGCTGACCTATACATTGGAGTCCTTCCAAATCAGTTGACATAACTGGCATTTTCAACAGCATCACGCGCCAATTAGATGTTTTGGACAGAAACATTTATGCAAGCGCTGTGAAGCTTGGTCAGCCTCTCTTGCCCTCTCTCAGGGACCAGCTTAACCTAAAATTTTGAGTTTGCCTTCACAGCAGAAGGTAGGAAACATCATGCCTTTGAACTCCAGACCATAGGATATCAACGTCAAATTAGAAGAGCTTTACAGATACAGTAGCTAAAACTAATGCACACCTTCTCAATTATTTTCCCAACAAGTTACCTCCTACTGAATCAAACATTAGACTTTTGTAATGCAGAAAGTTTTAGTGTTTTATTACTGATCTTCCTTTTCTACAGTCCTAGTTGATATAAGAATGCCAAGAACACCTATCAAAAACCCTACTAAAAAGGAAAGGAGGCTTTGACAAATCATACACTGTGTTTCTGGAGGATGACCTACAAGGAGAAAAAAAAAAACCCACCACAAAAAACATATTCCTTTATATCCTTCAGAGTGAAATGAGTAATTATCAGGTGGCCAAAGAAATTTAGTATTCCTCTTCTATACCAGAAACAATTTTGAAAATTGCCCCTTAAAAAGTATCTTACAAATCAAGTCTAAGCTACCTAGCAACTTCCGTCACTGCGCTAGGGAAGCTCAAAAGCATTTTTATAACACATCATTATTGAACTATTTCTGTAATCTGCAGAACTCATATGGTTGCCAATTATTAAAAGGTCACAAAGCAGGAAGTCAATGAGCAGTTGCACTTAACCGTGGACATTAAGATCATCAGGACACAAGCGTTTTTCAGCATCCTTCACTTAGCTTGGACTATATAAAGGTCAGAAAAACCACTAAGTAAAGCTTTTGTTGACTTTGTTATGCTTTTCTCAACTCTCAGGACACCCACCTCAGAAAATAATCCATTTTGTTCCCCACTGAAGGTACAGCAGGCAGAAAGCCAATAGCTGGCACTTTGTCACACAGCTACTTTAATAAGAATTATGAATAGGCTCTTCCTTTTATTTCTACAGTCATGTTCCATTAAAACAAAAAGCAATTTGCCTGAAAGATTAATATTGAAAACAGCAGAATATTGCTGGAATCAGCCTTGCAATGCTATATGATGTTCTAGGGAATACATACACACACACAAATAATTGCTTAAATGAAAACAATTTGCAAAGCACACTGTTCTTCACAAATAAATTGGTTGTATCATCCCATAATGTCAGAAAGTACCAGATTCCACCACCTCTAACTTATTTCCATAGCACTAGCACTTCTCAAAGTAATACATGCCCATACATTCCACCAGCCAAGGAGACTGAGATATAAATTAAAGCACTAGGAAGAAAAACAGAAAAAATTCATCCTTCAGTATACAGCAGGGAATGGCAAACACTAAGTCTCAGGAGCAGCTCACTAGGAAATGCAATACAATATTCTTCACAACAAGAGCATACCTTTTGAGAGAAGCCAAAATGTGTAGTCAGTGGATCTTCATCTTCAGTGCTACTGGCCATCCCCTTCCTTCTTACAAATGCAACCCCTTTCCCTGCCAGTACTCAGCCAGTCTCAGCTATACTTATACTTATCTGCAGCTCCCACTGCAGACTGGGAGACATAGATATAAGTATTTCTTGTACAAGCAGGAGTTAAAGATTAGCTGATGGAATTTTACCACTAGCTAAAGGAATTTTACCATCCAGATTAAATCTAAGAAGCCAGAGGTGGTATTTGTTTTGAGAAGGCAGCTTCTACTTGACTTCAATTATTCCACTTCCTTTGCAGTTATGCATATTACAAATACTCAGAAACAACTATAGGTGTATGTTGGCTCAAAGACCTTATAATAGTAACAGGTCCCAGAACCTAGTATCACTTACCAAATAGTTTGCACAAGAAATTAAAAGAGCACAAAATACATGCCTTTGTTCAGGTCCACAGAAGACTTTTTTATTGAAGTCTTTATGTGAAGAAAATGTTTCATACAGCAAGAAGGTTCATGGCATGTTCCCACTAGAATTTGTTTATTCAAATATCCATAAACATTCAATTTACTAAAACACACTCAGAACAACATTTTGAGAAAATCATACTAGTTAACCAGTAAGCATATCCATCAATAAGGAGCTAAAATGTAAACCTTACTAGAATGCTGTCATTAAAACAGAGAGAATCCCACTTAAAGGTCCTACCAACAAAACAACCCCTAATTAAGAACTGCAGGAGAACTGCTTAATACATCCAGTGATCCCCTAACTCTAAATCATCATCCTCTAGACCTAAACAGAACAACATGACTGACTTTGGCTTCAAACAAGGGACGGCAGCCTCTGCAACCCTCTAAGCAGATGGAACCAAACAGGCTGGGGAAAAGAACATTTAGTTTGGTTAAGAAGAGAAGGAAGGAAATTGGATTAACATATATGAAAAATGGCTTTGGTGGGATTATAAATTAGCCTAGCCTTATCTTTGCATATATATAGAGACAATCATAGCTCCATTTAGGAAAACAACAATTCCTGTTGGCAAAGACAGATAGACTTTTACAGATCTATTTAAATGCAGGCAGCATTGTAACTTTATGACACCTATACCTAGTATAAGTTTGATTTGCAGCATCAGATGAAGAAACACAAACGTTAATGGCTTTGAGATAAAATACTGCCAGAAAGAAGATAATAAGACAAGGGGGAAAAAAAGGAAGTAGCCTTTCCTGAAGCAGGTCCCCACTGAAGTTTACAACATATTTAGATTTGCTGGCAGAACATTGCAATGCCCATTTTAAGCATTCACACTTGACATTCAACCCATTCTGCAAGTAAATTGTCTACTCTCTTGCTTACTGCTGTCTAAAGGTACCTCAGAGCCAATGATTATAGCTCTGACTGTTCCAACACTTTCTGCCTGTAAATAGTGTCTGACTATTTTCTGTTCTCACAAGGGCTTAATTAGTCCTGTTCACAGAGAGCTACAGCAGCTGGCACATCCCAGCAGACTCCGTTACATTTTCACAGCTAACGAAATCCATCTGAACCACGCTGCAAATTTTTCTACACTGACAATTACACCTCCTGTGAACCTTTTATCTACCTATATATTTAAACACACCTTTCTGCGAGCAATTTAACCACAAGCCCTGAGAAGTCCTGAAACATTCACTGACATACGTACAGTTCACAGAAGACCAAACAATCCTGCATGGCTAGGAAAAGGAGACACTCTTCTCCACTAGCAGAGATCTGTAACTCTAGCACACAGGAGTGATCGTAGCTACGTGCAACAACAAATACAACTGCCATCTAATTTGATATTATGCCCATCATCCCTACAAAATGTCATCTACTTCAGAGACCATTAAGCTACAGATAAAATAAAACCCCACAAACACAATCCAGTCAGTGATTTTCTTCCTACCCAGGCTGTATCATAACTCAAACAGATGCCGTTTAACAAAAAAACTGTGAAGGACACATATTTCCATGAGGTTCAGAAACTTCAAAAAAAAAAATTAAAATTGAAAATCACGTTAAATCAGAGGGCAAATTGGTATTAAACATCTAATATTTCCCCTTCCAAAATTCTCAGCACCTTAATTTTGTGAACACCTCCTCACATCTTCACTACTTCTCAGATCAAGCAGCAGCAGCTGTGGCACCTCCTTTCCTGAGAGAGGCTGTCTGCTTATCACTACACCAGCTGCCACATCATAACATGGGGAGCAGACATTGGCACACAGTAAGATTGTCACTGTGCCCTAAAAGTAAACTTGGGAGGTTCGTCTTCAACCTGGACCAAGATAAAGATTTTTACGTCAAACCATTAAGACAAACATTACAGAAAATATATGTAATCACTGGGCAGGTTAAACTCTAGCTCAGTTTGGCAGTTAGCTGATGATAAAAGCCTGTAACTCTCCCTCATAGCTATTGCCACACAGAAGGCAGGAGGTTGTTCTTTTCAAAGCACTGCAACAGGAACTACGAGGAAATAACTCACCTCCTGCTTCTCACTAGTTTACACACTGATCTGTAGCATCCTCCTTCAAAAGTAAGATGTTCCGGCAGTAGGACCATATTCAAATAAACAAGTGAAAGTTAACAATGTTTTCAGAAGTTTGCTTTCTGAAGAAGTAGAACTTGTACCTTGATTGTCCCTATATTCTTCATTTTTGAAAATCAGTTTCTTTATTGAACTTGCCTACACAAATACATTACTTTAAAAAGCAAAGGCACCTGGTCACCACGTTTACTACAGCCAGCTGAAATACAAGGTCTTGTAGAAAGGACAAGTCATTTAGAACAAGTTTTATCAGAGAATAATACACTTCAAAGGAGTAGTCTTCACCTTAAATGCTGTCCCAAATACTTTTCATAATCACTGACATTATCTTGTATAATGTCTTTTCACATCTACCAACACCGTCTGCCAGAAAATTCACTGAATGACTCAGACGCAGACAGTTTCAAATCATAAATACTCAAAACTGCTATTTCCATTTCAGAACCACTTCTATTTAAGCATTTGAATTGCTGATGGCATAATAATTCAACAGCCTTATGAAGTTTCCCCATCATGATTTTCCTCATACCCAGACAATATCCCCACTGACGAAAGCAAGCCTTGTTTCTTTACACAGTGTCTTGGACAACAGAGTTTCACAACCAGAAACCTATAAAATTTACAAAATTTTTAGTGCCTAATATTCAGCATCTTTTGTACACAAATGCTTGACACAGCTACTTGAACATGCAACTGAAGACATAAGATAACAGCAAAGACCCAAGCATCAAAATCACTGGCATTACTTGCCCTGCCAATTCACATTAATTTTCCTTCACAAAAAGTCAACAGAAACTCTTGCCTAGAGCAAGCACAGGCTTTTCAAACCCCAGGAGTCAGGCTTCAAGTCTGAATCTCACCCACACTCCCAAAACCACTGCTCATCAGTTACTTGAGCAAACCAGTAGTAATGTCAACAGTTCAACAGCGCTGATACAACTCTATCCGGGTAAAGACCGGAGGCAGGGGGAGGGAAGGAGGGGAAAGGGGGAGCTCTTGGTTTTTTGTCTGGCTTTCTTGAAGACCTGACACAATGTAAGCTCCTATACTCATCACATTTTATATTTGAGAACACGGATATAATGGATAAGAATCTGTTTAAGGAATTTTCACCATGAAGGGTTTTGCTTAAGAAGTATGCCAAGAATATACTCTCGTCCTTCACGCCGCATTATTTTTTTCTATTCTGATTTATACTCAGAAAGCATCATTTGGAAAACCTGGACTGAGTTTGGATGCAGCTTTTAACCCCTCCCACATTACTTCCAGTTCAGTTATCCACATTAGCAACTATTCTCTGTTGTTTTCATCATGAAGCTGCCAACCACCTTATCCACAGGCTAATTTAACCATATTTAGTGGTCATTTCCCTATTTTATCAACTAATCCGTCACTTCCAACACAACAGTGAACTTCTTCCAAGTTGCTTACTATCACACACACACGGTCTTCCTATAGGATTAAGCATCACAGTAGAGATGAAGGTTGCACACCTTAAGTTATCCCTATAACTTAAGATCTTTATAACATAAGATCTTTATAACTGGAACTGGCTAGAAACCCCACAGGAAAAACAAAAACAACCCCAGAACATGATCGCTTCCTTTCTTGTATGAACAATATTAGCTTATAGCTGACGATAACAAGGAAAGCAGGCTGCACCCATAATTCCATGACACAAAATCTAGTTCTGTTGATCAGAAACGTATTTATTTACTTGGTTATAGCAGCCATCATTAAATCTGAAGTAGTCTCATCAAGATTCTATAGAAAGCAACCACCTCACTACTGAAATGCTACAAAAAGATCTCTGAAAAGTCAGAATTTTTACAATGTAACTTAGAGAAAGGACTGTGCAGTACACAGCTCTTTGCTGACTTCCAGAAGTGTAAAGATCACAGCCAGGATGTAACCAGGAATTTAATACTCCCTGACACTGACTACAGCACGGGAATGAAAACAAGAGTTTAAATTACACTTTAAGACCTCAACTCTTGAAAACCAGATTACACCTGGAAGGACTTACCCAGAGGGCCTGGCTAACATAAAAAAATTCCATTTTAAGATGTATACAACACAGTTGCAATACACAGAACAATTCAACTACCTGATGAACTTTAATGCCACATGAAAGACAAAAATGCATCTTTAAATATGAGATAATATGTAAAAGCTTTTCTGCTATGTGACAGGCACATCCAATATAGTGGATAAAGTGACAAAGCCTGTATATTAAATAAGTTATAATTCAATATTAATAGTTTTCTTAAACCTATATGCTAGCATATACATGAAGCCACTAATTCGACTGAGTTGTAAGGCTAAGGCAGACACAAAAAGAAACCAACAGTGCCCGAAGAGCTCAGTAACAACAGCTGTCATATCTTCTTTGTCTTCTAGTCGATTACCATATGTTTCAATGTCTTTGTTGCTCATCCCAAGCAAAGAAGAGATGAAAACCCGAGAGAAAGAGATAGGGAAAAAAAAAAAAACCACACACAAAAAAACCCCCAAACAAAACAAAAAAGAAAAGAAACAGCCATCCACCCAAAAAACATACAACTTTTTAAAAAGTTTTTTAAACTGTCACTTAGGAACATCCAAATTGTGGTTACGCTCCTGTCGAGTATTTATATTACCTACTGTTGATAAGTCCAGTGTTTACAGATTACATATACACAAACACACGCACGCAAGAAAAGGTTCCCATATTGTGTAAGCGCAGGAGTTATTATTTTCACCGCCTCTGTAAAAAGCTTTTACAGAGGAGCGGCAGCCAATTCCCCTGTCCTGACAAGCAACAAGTGCACGGAAAGCTACAACCAAGACCCACTTACAGTGCTCTTGACCCACTTAAAGAACGCTTTGCTGGCCTAAAGCCTCCTCCAGACGAGCATTTCCAAGCTGTCCTTCGCGCCCCTAAGCGCACACCGTGACCGCAAGCCCGGCCTGCCTCCTGCCCCCGGCCAACCGCCCGCAGGGCCCGCTCGCCCGCCGCGCCGATAACACCCGCCCAAGGGGCAGCGTCCACCGCCGGCCTTTCCTCCAGCACCCCAGCCATTCACCCACCCACCCGTGAAGGGGACAGCCGCGGGCCCGATCCGCCGTCGTCTGCGGGGAGTAGCGTTAGGGAAGGAAATGAGTCCCCCCCCCCCCCCCATCTCCGGCCCTAACAGGGCTCCCTCTCAGCACCCCGCCAAGCGGGGGCGCAGCTGGACTCCCAGCCCCGCTGGCGGCGGCCAGGCCCTCCGGTGTGGAGCGGAGCGGCCGAGTCGTGCGTGTCCCCCCCCGCCCCGAGGGCACTCACCTGGCAACGGCCGGCGCCCGCGAGGTGCTGCCCGCCGCCCCCCTCCAGCGGCCACCACTGCCGCCGCCGCCACCGCCTGCCCGGCCTTGTCGCCTCCTCCCTGCCCTAGAGCGTCATCATCGCACGAGGCCGCCGCCACCAATCAGGGGCGGCTCAGCGCGCCTGCGCACAGCGCGCCGGAAGGAAGCACGCGGGGCGGGCGCCCGGCTGCGTCTTGGGGAATGGAGTCTAGAAGGCGGGAGGGAGGCGCATGCGCACGGGACATGGAGGAAAGAAGGGGTGCGCCCCCCCCCCCAACCCCTGCGCCCGCCGGCGCTGATTGGCTGAGGGGAGCGAGCGGGGTTTGCGCGGGCTTTTGTTCGCCAGCGCGTGTGGGGGGCGGTTGGTGGCGGCCGTTGGTGGTTCGGTAGTCCCCTCAGGAAGGGCAGGGTCCAACGACGTATCCGTTCAGCCTCCCGGGGAGAGGCGGGCGGCGGGGTGGGGAAGCCCTCTACCCGTGACACCGCTTCCTCTGGGCCCTGAGCGGGCGATAGAGCTGTCACCCTCTCCCTACGGAGAGCGGTGTCACAGGAAACCCCCGGTCACTCAGCCCTTCCTGCTGGCGTGGCAGAAATGGGCCCGAGAGGGGCCACCCCTGGGGGTAGCTCGGAGCCGCCCAGGCGGAGAGAGGCACTTTGGAACTCGCTGGGGAGGTGTGAAATCCCCCGGGGACCACAGTTTCTCCTCAGGGAGAAGAGGCCACTCTGGAGCAGGGTTTAATGCTCCGGGCTGAACCGTGCGCTCCAGGGCATGGAACATGGAATAGGGTGGGGAGGCTGCAGCTGATGCAATGCCAAAAAGATGCTGAAAACCAGACAGCTTTACCAGGCCTGATGCTGGCAGAGGCACCTGGCAAGCCTGTCTCTTGTGAAAGGGCCCAAACACTGATTTCTGATGGAGAGGCAGCACCAAAGTGAACAAGTTTCTCTCTTAAGTAATGAGAGCTGTAGGCAGAGCAGTGGGGAAAACCGATGTGATGTAGAGGTTTCAGCTTCTGAAATCGTGTCCTTGAGGAAAAGTGGTGGAAACCCTATGCCTGCATGTTGTACAGTGACACCAGACGCTGTGGAAACGCTAAACTGTTAAGAGAACAATCTTGAATCACTAAGAACAATCAGCTGGTCGGGGAGGACATGTGTAGTTTGTGAGGCTCTATGTACTTTAATGCTTTGACACACCCCAATACACCCAGAAATTTTAGCTTAAACCAGTGACTGTGAACAAGATAATTAATGGACGCATCATTATCCCGATAAATTAATACTTGAAACGTTTTGATCCCTAACAACCACGACTATACTGGCCATTCCTTAAAACGCTGTTTATAAAACTCTGATTCTCTCCTGTCTCACACATTCATTAAAGCCTCTGTTACTGGGAAGGGAGGAAGGTAGTTACCGAACACCACAATATTACACGTATTTATAGTTTGTTTCTCTCATCAATCACAACGTATTTTGACAGCCACCGGGCAGCAGCGGGGAGAGCAGCAGCTGCGGCGCCTGCTCCAGCTCCACCCCGTGCCGGTGGGATGAAGTATTTCCTGCCCCTTCTTTCAGCATTTCGTGTTTAAAACGGCGCTAATGATTTTAAAAAACATTTTGAGCTCCACTGACGAAAAAAAAAATATGTGGAAAAGCTGTGTGTCATTTTCAGCTGTCATTTCCTGTCACCATAACTTAACGTGTACTCAGCCAATTAAGAAGGAAATTGAGATAGGAATTCTGTTTCATTAATCACTGAGTAGAAGGAATTGGGGCATTTGATTCTGGTTCGAGAGCCTGGAAATCAAAAGGCAAAGCATTCTTCTGCCATATGAGGCAAAGTATTCATTTGGAAAGACATATTAAAAAAAAATAATAAATCATTTATGTACTTCCTAGGCATTTATAGATAATTCCTAGAAATCACAGCATTAATATAAAATGGTCATTGCCTTAAATCCGGCTCCGAATGGCTTTGTCCTGAATACATAGCACCGTGCCTTGTGAAAGTTGGTGCTCTGTAGCTCTGTGGGTAGCTAGAGGTAGCTCTGTTCTTGTTCCTCAGCAAGGGAGAACAAATTTGCCCCTGGTAAATGAAACTGAAACTGGCCGGACGTGCCGCATTGCAGAGGGCTGCCGCGCTAAAAACCCCATCCAGATGCTTTCTCAGCCCAAAACAGGCAATGGCTAAGTGCTTCTGGAGCTCCTTGGGGCTGTGAACAAGGCAGGGCTGAAATTTTATTTTTATCCTTTATTTTTTTTTTTTTTTTTAGGTAAGGAAAGGCAGGATTGTAATGTGTCTTTTGCGTGGCAATGCATCATCCAGCCCATCCCGCCTGACCGCCATGCTCCTGCAGTCACGAGAAGGTCTGACACAGCTATATGGCACTGCAGGAAGAGCTGAAAGGAAAATTATGATTCAGAAAAAAACTTGCCCTAGGGTAAGGAAGAGCCTGGACCTATGGGCTTTACTGGGTTTTTTTCAGGATATGCCTTATTGCTGCAAGCCTTTAGACTGCTTCATCCCTACTGGTAAAAAATTGAGCGGTTCCCCTCTGAATTCCCCAAGATGGCTGCCACCAGGTGACAGTGCTAATGGGGAAAGGGCCTGGGGGAGGTATTATCATCTCCCTGCCTCCCAGTAAAGCGGTGCCTCCTCATTCTCTTTGCCTTCCTTATCAAAGTCTTCATCCTCTCCCAAATCACAGAGGGTTACACGCTCCGTAACGCTGCTGAAGGCTGGTGCTTGCTGCAGCCCCACCACCTTCCAAACTGCTGGAACTGGTGCCAGTACCACAGGGCCATCAGACCCAGCTTGCTTTGGGCAGGCAGCATGGAGAGGTAACTGTGCCCAACTTGTGTTTCACAGGGCAATATTTAGTACCCCGTTTTACGGATGCTGCGTTTTATCCCTCCTCCCAGGGAGAACTTCCACCCCTTCTTTTTGTTCCTCTTTTCTCTCTTTGAGGAAAGGCTATGAGTAGGTCATACCTTTTTCAATCCTACTGCAAAAAAAAAAAAATAGATTTCAACTGTCATTTAAACACAGCTAAAAAAAGAAGAAGGTACAGTAACAGCTTCAGACCTTGCAGGAAAAGATTGACTATGGGTTGAAGGATGAGCATGTCATTGTACTATACTGGGGGTTATATCACCTTTATTTGAGGATTTACAATGGCTGATCATGATTCTTTTTGTCCTTTCTGGTATGTGTCCTGTTGGCCACAGAAATCTGTTTCGCTAGTCTTTGGTGCTGGTTATATTTAGACTTAAAAGCTGGTATGCTCAAGACATGGCCCAGTCCCAAAGCCACCAGCTATCTACACTGGATCTGGGACAGGCTACCTGCCTGACAGTCTCTGCATCCATCAGAGGTGCACATGGGGTATTGATGCTTGGACTGCTCTGGCAGGGAGTCAGGATGTGTCCAGGATACACGTGTGGACCAAGGAGATGGGATGCATCTCAGGGTCCCGCAGATTAGGCATAGCAAGAGTCTACCTGTGGGGAAAAGGGGATCCAGCATCGTGCTCACACCTGCCCACTGCCTGTTGTAGGACAGTTCCTTCAGAGCCTGCTATTCAGTGAATTTGAATCCACAGATCATCTTCTAGAATCTATTTAACCTGAAATGTAGTTAAACAAAAGCTAATTGAAAGTGAATGACCATACAAGCAGCAGGCTCTGGAAAACCTTGACAGACACTTGAGAAATGCCCTTTAGTCTCTGGAAGGTATTTCCCAAGGTCTCCTTGGCATGTTCTGTGTCTGTGTCAGCTGATGAAAACACTGTCTATATTTCTGTAGCCACAGGTGACTAGGAATTGCTCCCACAGCGTAATTTAAACCTACTAGGCTTCTCCCTGGACACGGTCAAGCGAGCAGAGAGACCTTTGCGTGTTTGATTTTATATGACTGAATAAGGTCTGCTTCATTTGTGCTGCGTCAGGGCTACTAAATTTGGGTCCGTATGGAAAGGGTCTGGGTTCAACTTGGCTGTTTCCAGAACTGCCCCCTCCATTACATTGAGCTCTGGGTAGGCACAGACTTTTGGGGACAAAGAATGGGAGCCTCCAAACGGCGCAAATGGCCCGGAGTCCAGCAGTGTCGAAAAGTTCATTTAAATTTTGTCACAACCCTGCCGCTATCTTTTTACCATAATTAATCTCAAATGAAAGTTTAGTTCTGGGATCAGCTATCGCGTAGCTTACCCTGCAGCAGAACATACTAAGGCCTCATTCATTCACGTTATAACTTATGTATTACTGGCCAGTTGGAAAACGATGACAGATTTGCATCCTGTTCCGCTCCGTTTAAGGAGCTGATGTTCACTCCACTTGCAATAACCATCTATTTGCATAGTGCCTTTAACTCCCCAAATATGTTAGTTTTACATGACTTACGGGTGGTCATTTCTATCAGCCTTGAAGGGCAGTGGCTCCGGGGTTGGAATGTGGCAGCCAGTTACCAGCACACTCTATAGAATAGCCTATTGTGAGAGTATCTTATCCACACGAAACTGCAAAGGGAATTTGAGCAGGCAGGTATTTGATTCAGAAACCAGGCTAACCTTCCGAAAACCTCGCTCCTGCTACCAGACATTCAACAGCCATAAAGAAACAAACCTCCCAAGAGTTCACCTCTCTTTTGGAGAACGGTCTCCCCTCCGGCTGGAGTTGGGCTTCGCCGCAGCAGATTCTCCGAGGCTCCCGCTGAGCCCCCCCCAGCAACCACCCCCAAGGATCTGACCCTCCGAGGTGTCACTGAGCTTCTTTGTCCCAAACTGAGCGTGTCCCCACACAATGGGGATACAGCTGTCTGCCCGCCAGGGTTAATGAGCGTAGAGGGTTGGCTTTTCCATTACAGTGCTTTTTTTCAGCCTTATTTCTCAAAGAGCTTTGCAGAAAAAGGAGGTAACCCACTCCTCATTTTATACAGGAGGGGGCTGGAGGCTAAAACGCAAAGAAATTAAGTATCTCGTTGAAGGTCACAGAGCAGATAATCGGCAGAGTTCTGATTTGAGCTTCGCTCTCCACCCCCCACAGCCCCCTACCACTTTGTTAGACGCCGGCATCACTTAGAATCCACTGCTTTTTAACTTTCATGGTAAAGAAGCTGTTCTGCTACAGCTTTCTGTTGGACTTTCTTTGGCTTTGCATCAAACCAAATCGACTGTGCTCTTTATTTTATACTTACTCCTGCCCTAAGGAGGTTCTTTTATGTGCGGGCGCCATAGAAATTAAGTTCTAAGCTGGAGTTTAGAGGGATCAAATTTTTGCATACAAAACTCTCAGAAAGTCAAGACAACTTGAAACTTAGGTCTTGTAAAAAGGAATAGGGGAGCAAAGGGGAGGAAAGAAATCCAATGGTCACTTCTCTTCTATCACTATATGGTTCCAGTCCAATAGGAAGTGCTGGCTCCAACCAGGCTGCCAGAGGTCCGGAGTGCTGGGACAAAAGGCCAAAAATCATCTTTTTTTTCCATGCAGACAACATTTCAGGTGGAAAAAAGAGGACATATCCAGGGACACCCAGATGAATAGCAGCCCTAACAATGCCAACTTTTCCACTCCCGACGTTGTTTACACCCACAAAATGAATTGTGGTGCCAAACTGCAAGGAGAACTGTGACTCCCTTAAACGTGTGGTCTTTATCAGGAAGGCCAAATGAAATCATTTGGAATTATTAGATGCATTAACAATGCCTGAGGGTGTCATATACAAATAGCTGACACCTTTAAGCACTGACGCAATAAGGATGGACAAGAAGATGAGGTGAGGGTGGTGGGAGAAAGGTCATTTTTAGATGTATCCAAGGTAGAGTAAGTTTTATTACTGGGCTAGAAACGTATAGTATCCCAGGAGTGAATAGCTCACACATTTGATCCGATCTTGGGCTCAGTCCAGCTCCCACTGAAGTTTAATGGGAGTTGGATCAGACCATTGCACTCACATTTTTTCCATGCATGGAAAACTATTTCCGTTACTTTGAATTACAATACCACTGGCTTTGGATTTTATATAATAAAATAAATCTAGGCCACTGTTTATATTCCAAGAAACTGCATTCTGGGATGCCAGCAAATATATTGCCTGTTGGATTTAAAAAAATAAAATAAAAACTGGACACATTGGTTTAAAAAAACAACAGCTCCTAATTATTAAACATAATTTTTCTTCCTTGTGCTTTTCTGGAGTCCTCAAATATTTGAAGTATGAAAGGTACATATAAATTCTTCTCTGGTGGTTGAAATGGCGGAATCTGTAAAACTGCAATGCTTTATAAGAAACAGAGGTTTAATATAAAAATAATAATCTTCATGGCTGGCTCTTTGCTTATTGGCATATTTTGTGCATTTTAAAATCTATAGTAAAAAAAAAAAACAAAAAACAAACCAAACAAAACCCACCACCGTTGGAATGTCAGTAACAAAGAGAATATATATTAGCAAATCCTTATATTTTGGGGACTGGCTTCTCCTGATTGTTCTGACTGCAAATGAACTCTGCAGACACCGAGAGGCACAGGAAATGTCTTGTGCTAGAAACAGCATTTGTTCCCTGCTTTATGAATTGGATTCTACTAAAATTCCAACCTGGTAAGACTGATTAGCAGACTTTGGTAATGCCTTCTGCCCTAGTACAATTTTATTATATTCTTTTATTACCAATGTAAAACACAGAAAAGACTTCCATCGGTAAACAAACGCCCACATTCCAGGAGCAAACATATCTGTGGGTAGCTTATTGCTGGAGAAGAGCACGGCCCCTGGGGTCCGAAATAAGAGAGCAGCAAAATAAAAAGACACCCCCACCAAAAAAAATAAACCAAACCCACACGTATACACGAGCAACAGAGGGAAAGAAACGTCATTGAGGGGCGTTTAATGTTAAAGAGAAACTATACATCTGGGATGGTGGGGAGGAGGATTTAATGGAGCTGAACAAGGTGACCACCTGCATCCACTTCAAAGAGGGAAACCGGCAGCAGTGTGAGGAGTGCTTACGCAGTCATGGGCACCTGTGTGCCTGCAGTGCTGCCTTCCTCTGACAAAACATGAAGTATATCGCCTTTGCAAACATCCCTGGGCACCGGCAGCCTCTCCTCTATACTGACAAATTATTTTCAGCATGGGATTAAAAGGAGAAAAAAAAAATATATATATAAATATCTCCCTCATCCCTGTAATCTGAGTTGAACAGACTTCCCCTTTGCCCAGGTGGTAGAGAAGAGCTAGGTGCTGGCTTTGTGGGGACTCCCAGGCTACACGGTGGTCAGCCACAGGTCACACCTTCCTTCCTTCCTTCCTTCCTTCCTTCCTTCCTTCCTTCCTTCCTTCCTTCCTTCCTCACAAGAGCAGGTTGTGAACCTTCCTCCACCACACCGTGGTCTGTGCAGCGTCCAGGAATGGTTTTACGGGACTCTGGATTTTAAGCCACATTATTGTAGAGGAACCTTGGCTAAACTTTCCCTCCGACGTGACAAAGCCCTTTAGAGAGATCAAGAATAGGTTTCCAAATTCTCCAGTGGGTTTAGTGGGGTGGCAGGGTTTGAAACTCAGGATCATTAGGACTCACCCACATCTGGCTGTGATTTCAAATGTGTGATAGCTATGCAAAATGCTGAGATTTACCGATGAGAGAGCAGAAATAAGCCACTCTTCTACTTCTCGCTGGCTTTGTTTCTGTAATGAAATAGAATGTGCCCGGGGGGAGTTCCCTTTGTCAGCACCTCCTCAGCCTCTTCACCCTGACTGCAACATCCAAGGGGAGATGCACCCAAAGCCAAACCCCCCCCCCCCCGGCAGGACCGCGGGAACGGCAAACCAGCCGGCCTGATGGGGGCAAATTTCCAAACCAAAATGTCTCTTAAATAAGCTTCTTTAATTATTATCATCCTCTGTTTATTTATACAAATATAAAATATATTTATAGAGATTTATATAATATAGATTTGTCGCTTTGGTGGCTCTTCTCATTTACAGACGTACTGGTCGACGATCTCTGTGCACTTTTTACACTTGACGTAACAGCACCAATGGAACTTGCAGTGGCAACGCTCCACCTGGACGCTCTTGAACTGGTCGTAACCCCGGCCGCAGCACATCAACTCGCACCCATCCATGCCCTCCGAGGTCTTGTTGCACAGGCGTCCCTGCGTCCCCAACGAGCCCGTGGTCTCGTTGCGCAGGCAATAGTCCGGGCTGGGGTCCACGTAGACCAGGTCCTCTTGCGTCGGCATGTTGAAACGGTTGTTGACCAGCTCCAGCTTGCCCTTACGGCTGATCCTCATGGCGGCGGCGCTGTCATACTTCTCCTTCAGCAGGTCGCCCACCTTACGGAAGTCGGCCAGCTGCAGCCAGCAGGTCTTGAGGCTGCAGGAGCCCGACACGCCGTGGCACTTGCAGGCCACGTCCGCCAGCTTGTACACCGCCTGCGGGAAGAGGAACGCAATCAAGGCAGAGCTGCAATTATTCTCCCCGCGCTGCCAGCTGGCTTAATTACAACGAATTCATCGCGTTTCCGTAAGCGCTTTGATTATCCCCCGATTCCTCTTGTTTCGCCCTTCAGAATAGACAAAAGTCTCCTGTTGTAACTGCTGTCTTTTTGTTCCCTAAATATTTCTATTTCTGATCACGCGGCCTCCAAACGTGACCCCCCCACCCCACCCTTTTTTTCCCCCAGCAGATTTCTGACTTGACAGCAGGGTCGGGAGCAAGAAAGAAGAAGGGGAACAGTCCCGACCTTGTGGGCTCTGGAAATTCCCCCAGTCTCATGAACCAGTGGGGTATTCCATGTTTTTCCCTTCAGAGCTGGGACGAGAGAACACCTGGGGACCTGCCCATTTCCTACCACCCGCACCAGGAATCGTTTCTAGGGATACATCTGCATCCTTTGGAAATAAACCCACGGACCCACACCCTTTCCTCTGCCAAGAGGAGCCCGTTCAGGGGCTGCGCCCAGAGGAAGCCCTGGCTTTCCAGAGAGGAGCAAGCAGGCGTTGGAGAAAGATGACCACCTCTGCTTGAGGAGTTAACCAGGGCTCCTCCTTGAAGAGCAAGGGCTGAGCTTCGAGACCCCGAACTGCCATCCTGCGCCATCTTCTGTCCAGATATTTCCCTACATGAAAATGGCTTGCAGCCAGGCAGACAAACAACAAAGCGAAGGCAAACTTTGGGAGCTGTCTTTTCCGAGACACTGGCAGCTCCTTCTTCAGGAGTCTGCAGGAGCTGGAGATGTATCACACCCCTGAAACACGAGGCATCGCCTTCTGCAAGTTGGGAAACCAAAGTTAACAAACAGGCTTGAAAAATTCAGGCCAGTGAGCGTTAAACCCTCAGCAGAGCAAGAAAGGGGTGTCAAGGAAACCGGTTGTTACTCTCCTCCTCCCCGCACTAGCTGGGAGGAGAGAGAAATATTGAAAACTATTCTAGAATAACGGAGCTCAAAACCTAGGAAAATAAACTGAAATGCAAGTGGGGTTTGTTCTTCCCATGAATTTCAGAGACAGGTACAAAACTGCCAATTATGTGGGATCAGCACTCACCGGTACTGACAGAGTTTGCAGAGGGAAGAGCTGGCACCCCCATGCCACCGGAGCTAGGTGGTCCTACAGCAGCTTACCCCCCTCCAGCCCTTGCTCCTCAAGCTCTCGCCATCGGGCTTGGCCATCCTCCATCCTCCTGCACGTTCTCAGATCCCACCTGCCAAGCGGAGCCATTCCGCATTAGCTGCAAAATTACCAGCAGTTGTATCTGGTGGGGGAAATGGAGGAACGTGAGGAAAACCGAGGATGTTATGAAGGAGATGGGCAGTACGTCTTCTCACCAGGTTTTCTGCTGAAGGAAACGGCCAAAAACTGAGGTTGCTTTCCTGCCTCACTCACCAACACAGAAGGAAAGCGTCCCAGCTCCCTGCGCTTGCTTGCCAAGGAGTAGGTGATTAAGGCAATTGAGCATACCACAAGCAAAACCTTCTGCCTACAACTACATTCTGGACCAGCAGCGAGAGGTCAGAGTTCTCCTACAACAACTGGTTGCCCCTGGTCTAACTAACATCTAGTGCTTTTGACAGCTAGTGAAGATTCAATTTGGCTTAATGGCTAAATCACGTGGAGGCCGATCCAACTCCCAAGAAAGTCAACGGAGCGAGTCCTTAAAACAGAGAAGCTTTAGTTCTGCTCCTCGGAGCTCAATTTACTGAAGCGATCCCTCACAGCTACAGGCTGGGAATTAAGCACTTGTCTTGGATGGAGCTACAACTGCAGAGGACCAACCACACCGTTACTTAAGGATTCCTGCTGTACTAGAACCAGACAGAGCTACAGCTGAATTTCCCGAGCCCCAGACACTTACTATATCCTCGCTGCATTGTCAGCCTGCTTGTTACGAGCTTGTGTTAGCACTTTTGGGTTATGGTTCTGTCAAATCCCAGGCCGCTCGTGCCTCCCTTGCCCTTGCATGTGTTTTTATAAAGGAGTATGATTCTTCCTAATCCTGGGCTTTGTTCCTTTAGAAAAACACTGCAACTCGATCCCTCTCAGTTAATGTCATGGGACCGAGTTCACTCCGACTCGGCTTTAAGCAACTGATGCTCAAAACAGCTGGCCCATGTGGGTAGTAGCAGTGCTGGGTAAAATGCAAACCACAGGGAAGCATGGCACCACTCAGCCCTCCACAGCTCCCACTATCAACATCCCGTGGAGGTAACCATAGCTTCAGCCACTACATGGCTCTCCCACTTTCCTCCTTTGCTGCCCGGATGGGGAGAAAGCAGAGGAAATTGGAGAATTCCTCTCTGACCGGGCTCAGGTCAAGGTAAAGAATAACAGACCCCACATGCAGTTCTGAGGGCAGGGTCTGATGGATGGCCATGCCACCCAAACTGGTTGAAAATGCCTCTAATGGAAAGGCTTAAAGCCCCTTCCCATAAGCCCAAGTTCTCTTCCAATTCTTTTCTTGCAAGAATGAGACCGGAAAGAGAATTAATGGGGGAATTCCTATGTGGTCAATTAGGCAGACCCCCTTGCAGGCTCTCCTGGCCCTGGCTCGAGTGACTGATGACTGAGGCCTGCCATATGCTGACTGGGTAAACAGCACGGAAGGACTGACTGCCACAGTCCGCCAGACAGGGCGACAGATAAGGAACAGGGGGAAATAAGAGAGGGTAATGGAGACCAATTGGAAGAAAAAGACAGATGGAAGGAAAGGACATATTGAGATAACAGCCAAGACAAACAAACAAGGGCAATAGAGCCAGGAGCCGCCACCACAAGGACTCCGCTGTGGAGCGAAGGGGTGATGGGGTCAGGACTGCCTGGGAGATAAAAGACCTCTGGTCCCCTCTCATCCCTGGCAGCTCCCCTTCTGAGAACCAAGGAGAGAAGAAAATCTTTTCTCTGGCCACCAGAGCTCCTCAGGGTTCAAGAAGAGCTTTCTCACCCACAGGAAACCGAGTGAAGGGACGCACCGAAAGCCTGCCTAGAAATCAGAAGACATCAACTGAAACACCAGCTGGGAAAGTGGGACAAGGCTGTATGTGGGATGGCACCTGGTGGCCACTTAGCAGTGCTCACTGCCATGTCTCCTGTACTCTTCTTTCAGCACCAGCTTTCGGGAGTATGGAGTTACACGTGCACCTTCCTGCTTCCAAAACCAGAATCTCAGAAGTTTAGGAACGCAGGACAAGCCAGGACCTCCTGGGTTATTAAGTATGATCCCTTGCTATTGTAGGCACTGCTTCAAACAATATTTTCCTTAAATGTATAGAGTGCCCTTTAAAAAGCAATTAGGTTTTCAGCCACCATTATTCTGATCACTATTCCAATGATAAAATATCTTTTTCTAATTTCCAGCCTAAATGTATTCACTTTATGCCCATTTGCTATCGTGCCAAATTGGCCTTTTGCTTTAAAAGTACTTTTCCATCCCTATTATTTCTCCCACTAACACAGACATCAGTCACATCCTCTCTCAACTTTCACTTTTCTAGGCTAAACATGGCAAGTTATCCTAGCCCACTTTCTTAAGAAAAGATTCCTATCCCTTGGGTCAGCCATAACAAGCCTTTTCTAGTCTGAGGTCATTTTGCTTGGGAATATGAGAACACACAATGTTTTGGGGGCTCACGAGAGCTTAATATAATGGCATTAGTATTCCCCCATGTTTTACGAAAAGCCTTTCCCTGGTACATTATAGGATATTTACCACCTTCCGAGCCACATTACATCTGCAGTCACAGAAAAGTCACATCTTTTCTACTCGTTTCTTAATGACTAAAAATGTTTTTCGTACAAGACCTCAAATGATGGTCTTAATGTTGTTTTACTGGATGTCATTAGCTGCTGTGCAGAATTCAGATTCTCCTCTGTATTTATAATACCTGACACCTTTGCATCATGAGCAAATTGCATCAGCCCATTCCTAATTCCTGTGCTGAGGCTGAGAAACAAAAAATACTAAGTGTTGGCCTTGAGGCAAGTCTTTGAAGAACTCTGCTAATTCAGCTCTGTTAAGATCAAGATATGTCCTTTCACACAACTTACTGACATCTTTCCTTGAACCAGTTTCTTGTCCATCTCATAGCTGCTACATTTTTCCTTCTTTTTCCTAATTTAACCAAGTGTTTCCCATGAGGCAAATACATTAAATGTCTCACAGAAGCTCAGATAAATGAGACCTATCAGATCTATTTTGCTTTTAGGACATCAGTGATGTTCTAAATGATTGTGTGATCAATCTTTGAGAAATCCTTATCATTTTATTTTCCAATTAGCCTCTTCTTCTGAGATACCCCTTCCCCCTCCTGTAAATGCTCTGGAGGTCACCCTGCCTGTGCTGCCAGGTGCCAGCTCTTTCCAAGTGGCAGGAAAGAAAGCATCCCTGGTGACTTGAGAGCTTTACGCTACCTGAGTTTTGCTTCCACTTCGGTGGTGAAAATTTCCATTTACAGACTTTCTTCTTTATTCCTATCCTGATATATTTCTAAGAGCCAAGAGAAAAGGGCCTGCAAGGGCCAAATACTATCCTGACCAGACAACCCATAGCAATGCCATCTTGGAGCCATTCCAGGCCTCATCTCCAGATCCTTTCATATTCATCTTCTTTCCTGATTCCAGCATCTCCATTCCTCAATACTCCCAAATCCTCATGCACTCAACCCACCCTAAATCCCCAGCCTCATTTACTCCAGAGTCCTCCGTTCTTCCAACCCTTTGCTGCCACTTGACTCCCATCTGAATCGTTTGACCCAAGCCTCAACTCCCCTCCATCAGCAACCCCCTGCACCATCCCAACTATTCCAGGTCTGCTGGCCCCAAACTTCTGTACCCTCTACCTGTGTGAACACATCTGCTGCCTCCTCAGCCTTCCTTGCTCCCACAGGGTGCCAGCACCATCAGCCACTGCCTACTGTGATACCTTGCCTGCCCCTGGGGCACCCTGCCTGGCTTTCCCAAAAAGCACAGTCCCAGAGGCATTTCAAATCTTCACTATAAGCACTTACTCCCCTAGGCACAAGAAAAAGACGTCTCCACTGTCCAGCAGACACATGGTACCCCTCCCCACGAGCAACATCCCCCAGTCCGTCTTGAAACCCCAAGCACTCGATTACTCAGGGGACAAAAACTACTCTGTTCTTTAGACTCTACCCCATCCCCATTGACTAACAGCCTCATTTCTACAGCCTCCTCCAATTTACAAAGGTTAAAAAACTTTCATTGTTTATTTTACTACCCTTCCCAAGGTCTGACTCAGCATGATTTTTTTACTGTTCTCACCTCATCTTTACACTTCTTGACCTCTAAGACAGAGCTTTTCATTATTTATTTGCTATCAGTTCTTTTTCTTTTTTTTTTCCATTCTTAGTAGGCTCTTGGTCTATTTCTAATAGTTTCTCTGTGGTAGTTATTCATTCAGTGAGGTCTGGATATTCTTCCTACAAGCTTTTTCCTCTTGCTTGGCATGCAGAATTGTAATGGCTTTAGCATCTTTGACTTGAAAAAGTTCCAGACCTCCTCTACATTGAGTTCCTCAGCTGAGTCTACTAACTGGCTCCTTCAGTTTATCGGAATTGGTTCTTTTGAAATCCACAAGCTTAATTACACGTTGGTTTATACTTCCATTTAATTTAATCTACGATGACTTGTGTTCATTTAAGGTTATTTTCTGTCGCCATCTGTTCTACAGAGTCTACAAAAACCAAGCTTGAAATAACATTGTCCTCTGCTGGGCCCTTTGGAAAGCTTTTGTCCAGGTCCTGGGTTAGCTGGAGACAGAGCAATCGCCTTGAGAGCTTATCTATTGAGTCCAAACGGGCACTGTGGCATTCCAAGCACAGTTTAGATAACTTTCTGCACTGGAGTAAAGGCAGGACACAAGTGTTTTCAGCTCTATCCTTAAAGCAGGAAAAACCTTTCTTCCATCTAAGACTGTATCATCATCCGAAATCACAGCTCAGTGGGATCCTTGCCCATATAACAGGAATAACAAGACAGGGTAGGGTTTCACCCATGCCACGGAGCAAGTATCTTCTGACTTGATCTTCTAATGCAGATGTTACTACAGTTCACCCAGCGCCTCAAATTACTGGCCATATTCTGTCTCTGGATCCCTCAAGGCAATAGGACCGGCTGTTAAAAAGTCTCGTAACATATTCTCTCCCTATTTTAGGCAGGGTATTTATTTGTACTAACCCAAGTTCATGACTCCAGACGTATAAGATGTTCAAGGCAAGTAATGCAGAGAAGAATGCCACTTTCAGGCTCTGTGGAGGAATACCCCCCCCCCATTTCTAAGCACTCTGCACTTCAAAGCCAAAAACCCCACAACCCCATACCAAAACCCACTGAGTTCCACAGTTTTCAAGTCCATCATTTTCCACCTACTGCAAATTTACTCCGATTCGGCTTTGCAAAGAAAGAATGGAAGAGTATTTGCCATGATTCAACCCAACACACTGATTTCACAACCAAAAAAAAACCAAAACAGAGCAAAATGAAGCTGAAATTACATGCAGAAAATACTGACATACACGGGAAAGGGAAAGATAATTCAGTAACACTTAGAAGTTAGAAAGGGCAAAAAAATTGATAAGGAAACTAAGGATATTAGTTAAGAATGTGCAAAAGAGCAAGGCTAAGTACACTTAATAGGATTTTTTAATATGCATTAGAAATAAAATTAACCTCAGAAAAGCTCAGTACTAGGGAAGAATGAACAAAATTTTAAACTCCCTGTGGAAAAGGCAGAAATGTTCAATTAAGTGTTCCTTTTCTACGTTTGGAAAGAGGCAGGATGATATAGCTGTACTGCACACGAATGATGCTACACCTTCACACAATCATAGAATGGTCCAGGCTGGAAGGGACCTTCCAAAGGTCACCTAATCTGATCTCCCCAACTAGTCCACGTTGCCCAGGGCCTCGTTGAGCCTCCCCTTGAATGTCTTCAGGGAATGACCCTCAACAGTCTCTCCCCAGCCTTCCTGTAGCCCCCTCAGATACTGGAAGGCCGCTCTTAGGTCTCCCTGGAGCCTCCTCTTCTCCAG